>PVIR01026380.1:0-23912 GCA_004026965.1 Petromus typicus | reverse complement strand
GAAATTCTAAAACACTTAGTGCAATTCTCAGTAAAATGTTGGCATGCAGTCCATGTTAATTTCTTCCCTCTTTCTTACACTCATATGTCACGTTTACAGTTTACAAATGGCGATTCCACTGGGATTTTTCCTTCCAGTGAGTTCCATGCATCCATAAAATTTGGCCCTTCATGGAAATGAGTCACCCATGATGGCTACAGCATTCAGAAACATTGCCTATAAACTTTATAAAACACTTTTCAATGTGTTTCTGATAAATAAAATCTACAGATTCAAAGGCTTATTACTGAATTTCACTTCTTTTTTTATTTAGCAATTTCCTTTCTACCTAAATGAAATTTAGTTATTGGTTGCCTGTATTTATGGAGGTTTGTCCAGTTAAAATGTATTTTCATTACATGTATGTAAGAGGAAGTCCTTGAACCCTGGTACTGAAATATTTGATAAGGGTTCTGGCTGATCTCAGACATTTTGGAATTTCTGCTGTGTGTAAGTCACTCCAGAGGCTGCAAAGGAGAAAAGTAGTTTTAAAATATTTCAGTGAAGCTGATTTTAATAAAGAACGTACTATGTGCCAGATCATCTTCTAAGCAATGCACATATTGGCTCACAGCTTACATCATCCTTTATGGAAGTTGCTGTTGTTATCACTTGATATGTGAGAAAACAGTGGCTCTGAGGAGCTCAGATGACTTATCATGAGGTAAAGGACAACTAATGGGGAAATCCAGAATTCACACCTAAGGTGTCTGGAAACTCTACTTGCTAATAGCAGATAAAGGCTTACATCTAGAAGCTCATGAATACTGTGTTTCAATTGTCTTTCACTCCATTACATCATATTTTAGTTTTTATTAGTACATGTGTGCATGCATAGTGATCACATTCATTATAGGGAATTTGAGGCATATCATACACTTCAATGATTTTTTTTCCCCTTCCCTCCACTCCACTTTTATTTTTCCAGCATCAGATTTATTTATCTGTCTTATAAGACACAGTTTCAGTAAAACTTTAATAGCAAAAACCCCCTCTCCTCCCACAAACTCGACACAGCGCTGTGAAAACGACATTAGAAAGCCACGTGGGACGAGGATGAGAAGCAGAGAAGTCATCCTGGGTGCTGCTCATTAACGCGGGCTGCTCTGAGCCCCAGACTCCTCGCCGTTATGTGGTATTTCTCAGCTCGGTGAACCGATCTATCGAAGTCTCTGAATGGAAAATGGGTATGGAGACCTGAACTGCTCGCATCACTCCAGGCCAGCTTTCTGTGCTACATCAGAATTTATCCCAGACTTTGGTGAGGAAAAATAGTGTTGTTTATTTGCCTTTAGAGAACCTGTATATTAATTTACTGGCACTGCCTTGAAATATCACAGATCAGGTTTAAACAACAGAAATGTATATTTGCAGTGTTCTGGAGGCTGGCAATGCCAGATCAGAATATGGGCAGGTGTAGTTTCCTTGAGGCCTTCTTGTTTTACAGCTGGGTGAGTTCTTGATATGTCTTAAATGGTCTTTCCTCTACACACATGCATTTCTGGTATCTCTTTTTTATTTTACAAAGACACATATCATACTGGTTTAGGGACTCACTTTTCTGCTTTTATTGACAATTAAATGCTTTCACTCAATTCTGTATTTGCAAATATAATTACAATGGTAGGTAGGGCTTTATGATACATATCTGGAGAAAGACACAGTTCAACCCATAACACATTATTGATGAACTCTGGAAGAGGCAAGGTCAAAATGGCCCATTTTGTATATAGGGAGCAGGGGGATGGTAGGGTAAGCAAGAAAATGGAAAAAATAATCAGAATTAAGTTGTGTCATATACTGGTATAAATTCTCAATGTCGAGTGTGATTATGATGTGTATATAAAATGTACCAATAAAATCAATTTTTTTAAAAAAAGAAAGTTACCTAATAAAACTTTCTGTTTGTCATTGGCAAAATCATGGGGTCTAGCCTGTCATTTTGTGATAATTTAAAATATTTTATAAAATAATAAGTCTCACATTTTATTAAGGAAATAAAATATATTCAAGTTCCTTTACTTCTGGAACAACAAAATCATGACAAAAATGAAACAATAAAGAAATATTCACCTTTAGATGAAAAATAAAATATGATTTCAAAGGGACACAGGGTCAAGAATTCAAAAATGGATTATTTGATTACAGAGATGGCAACTTACTTTCAGAGTGATCTTTAGAAAAGATAAAAGATAATTAGATTTGATAATGAAAATGTTTTTACAAGAACTTCAAAGAGAATAATTGCAATCTGAAAAAATAGGTTGTTAGTAGTACGTAGGAAGACCTTCAGAGTAGAAGTTTAGCGACTTTGTTATAAAGTTTCAAAGTAATGACACTACAGTATTAAATTTCATTTGTGGCAAGAATATTTTATTTTATGGAAAATTTCCATTATAGAAAATTTTCAAGTGTTCCCATATAAAACCAAAATGAAAGCTACAGAAAATGAACAGAAATCCTAAAGTAGCATATTGGTAAGAGGGAAAGTTCACATAGTCCATGAATCTACGCTGCCTCTTGACATATGACACTGATGTTGAAAGAATGTGTTACTGGAAGAATGCTAGGAGCAGTCAGTGAGTACGATTGAAACCAAAGCTCCACATGCTAAATATATGGAAAACATCAGTAACTGGGAGAAATAAGCAACCTCAGTGTGGAGACAGGAATTGAAATACATTAGACTGTCTTGAGAACATGTTGGCATTCTCCAGCACTCAGTGAATCTGCTCTTAGAAAGTAAATGAATTCACATTTACACCAGGATATATAAAATGAGACTCATCATTGTTAGTTATATCTCCTATCTGGGAATCCCTGCAATGATCCCCAAAAGCAGAGAGTCAAATAAGCCATGTAAGATAGAGGCTGGGCTACTACACTAGAACAGCATTGTCATAAAGCCACACTTAGGAGGCAGAATAAACATGTCACAAAAGAATGTACAACATGCTTCTATTTGAAAAATGATTCTATATCTTTTGGGGATAAATGTATATAAATGAGAAAATTACCAAAAACTATGAACCCAGCAGATTTTAAAGCAGATATCTAAATAGTAGCTGCACAAGGCTGAGAGGAAGAGCCAAATATGTGGGTGGAGGCATGTGGGACATCCAAAGCATTGGCACAATTACTGAAAACTCGTGCTACAACTGATGTGCTTTATGTTGTGCTAACTTGCTGCTCATTAACTTTTCAATTAGGAAAAAATATAGTCACATTGACACAATGTCTTTACAGGATTTTAGAATTGAACCTAAGTCTTATTTTACAAGGTGTAATTAATTTTAAATCTCAGTAATCTACCTAATGTCAATTAAGAAAAGACTTACACTCTTGCTAGAATTGTGTCTTGGATTTTTGAAAGTGGAGAATTTTATGAATTTTATGCATCACAAATAATAGTTTGATATTTGTTTCTATAAATGTAAATTTTAAAGATAAAAATAAAAACACAAAAACCACTTTGAATGTGGTCAACATCTTTACACTTCTTCATTTTCCATTGTTAATTGTATGTAATTGACAGCTGTCTTATGCTATGTAACAAGAAAGAAATATTCTCCTTTTTTTCCACCAGAGTTTAAAGGAAATCACTTCAAATCAACTTATACTATAACCAGCAGGACATTTTTTTTTTTTCATGAGAGTATATATTCGAGGAAATGAATGAAAGTTACTGGAATTTTATAAGGTGTGATCCAGATTCAGGAAAATTATTTAAATAACCCTTAAACTACTTAAGTCTTGCTAAGCATGGCATATTTCACAGAAACCTTTCAATATTACAATTCTAACATCATACCTGTTAGCATGATTAGATTTTACTTCATCATTCTAGAATTTGCTTTCTGTGGTATGTCTGGTTATGTGTTTGACAAGATTTTTTTGGCAGCATATAGAAAGTTTAATAGCCAAGCATGTGGGAGGGTGAGAGATTTTCCATCTGTTAATTGAGGAAAGCCAAAGGGAGGAAACGCCATTGCGCAATTCTAGTACAGTGTGAATTATGTAGAATATTTTCAAAGGTGGCTCCTATCTTATTTGATATTAAAGATTAGTGTGTTTAATTCTACTGAAGGATTGGCATAATCTTATTTTTCTTTTTAGAAGACTCTCTTTTATTGTGGTTTTATTCTGATCAGGTTCTCTGTCACTCAGGTGATGAGAGAAATAATCTGTGTTCATGTGATGAATACTGATTTGCACATAAAACATACTGAATGAAGAGCAAAGGAGGAAATGGGGTTGGGGGGAAGAGAGTAAATGACCAGAGTTGAGCATAATAATAAAAGTTTATGGGCATTTAATTTTGTAGTCTTCTCTCTTCTGTTGTTTAGAAAGAAAATGTTAAAATCTGTGCGAAAAGTAAAGAATGCTTTAAGTTTAATCAACTTGCCATGCAATTACTTTAAAGAAGCCACAAGTTAGAATGAATACCAAGCTAAGGTAAGTGGACTTTGGCATTTTCCTCAAAACAAAAGGTGAAATATTCCATGACACCAGTGAATGTCTTTCCAGGTTGAAGTCACAGTGATTCCATTTCCTTTGCAATTTACCATCTAACATTTCCTTTTAGACTTATAAATATTGTCATACAACCTAGGCACTTGTTCAATACAAAGTGAACAGAAATTAATTTTTAAGTCCAAATTGAGAAATTATTGGAAGTGAATCTTAACTGCAATTTTAAAATATTTCCTTTGAATTGTATTCTAAAGGAAAGATTAAAATGCATAATTTTAATATTTTCAATAAGACATTGTTCCAGAATAAATTCTCTGATCAACTGACAGATGTGACAAATAAATTTAGAAAGGCAGGAAAACTCATAAAAAATGATATTCAAGTCTTTATTGACAAAATGAGACTACACAAACAATTCATTTGATAAATGCATAGCTTTTTATCGGCAAAGTAGGGCACAACATGAGTTTTTAAAGTTGTTTAAAATAAAAAAGAAATTTAGAGATGCTTATACAAGGATTTAAAAATCCAAAAGATTCAACATTTAAGGAAAATATTCATGTTAAAAGAACATAGACCTTATAGAGGAATGGAAATAGTTATAGTATGAAGGTTAAAAAAAAAAAAACCCTCAAAACCACAAGAGTTTGAATCTTAATTTTGTCTTAGTGAATAATAGTATGCTTTCCATTATTCCCTTTCCTATTTTGTTTTTGTACTTCCAAAATCCCATCTCTGACTTAAGGCTAAATAACTTATGGTAGAATTCTTGATTCCTACAAGGTGTATTTGAAGGTGAGGAAAATTCTCGATGGACAGCTTCTAACCGGTTGTGAGTAAATCCTAAAGCATTTCTCCCTGTCCTATTGGTAGTCAGAAAAAAATCAAAGAACCACAGGGGAATCTCTCCAGGGACTTTGGAGACTGAGAAAGCTAACTTATAGTTCTGATATTCAAAGAGGCATTATTTTGCCTTAAAATAAATAATGCACATGCATTTGACATAAAAGACTGGACATTAATTCTTATTCAAAATTAAGGCACATCATATTTTCTCTTTGAAATCACATGGGGGCATGATTCATAAGAAAGCGAAATAAATTAGTTCTTAGATATTTGAGTCATAGACATGAGAACAAGCAAAAAATTTCAAAAGTGCTGACTTTGGGCTGGGGATTTAGCTCAGTGGTTCAGGCACCTGTCTTGCAAGAGCAAGGGCCCAGGTTTGATACCTGGTAACCACGTACAACAATGCTGAGCATGGAGACTCATACCCACCAGCAATCAGTACCACATAACACAGTGCTGGGTGTGGTGGCTCATGCCTGTAATCCCAGCAGTCAGGAGGCAGAAGCAGGAGGATGCTGTGAGTATGAGGCTGAGCTCAGGGCCAGCCTAAAGTACAAAATGAAACCATATATCAAAAGAGAAAAAAAAAAAAGTGCTGGCTTTATTTCACTGATGTTTCTATACCAGAACATCAGTCATTAAATTGCATCCTCTTCCAAAAGAGATATAAATGCAGGTCTATGCAAGAATTAACAATGGTGTGCAGTTTGCAAAAATCATATGATAGGTTGCTAATTTTCCTTATGCTATTTACTGATATTTTTAGAAAGGTTATTGGAAATATCCTTCTTATAATCATGGGCTATGAGATTATAATTTAGATTTGATTCACTGTGTAAATGTCTTCTTTTCTAACTTGCTGTTAACTCCCTTATTTTGTAAACAGCCACCATTTAAAAATGTAAAAATATGAGATTTTATCCTATGCTAATGTAAATGTGTAAATTTACTAATGTAAATGTGTTTTATGATTCTGTTAGTATTTGTAACTCTTTAATGACATCAAAAACTTTAACCAATACATACAAAAATCTTAGCAACATGTTAATACTTTAAATTGAAACTTTGCCTTCTAGACAAAGAATTTGTTCAGTTCCTTTTGATCAAAGAATCAAGTGTTTATTCCTATGATCATGTAGAGGCCTTATAAATGTCGACACATTCTCTTACATTTAGGTCATTAGCCATCAAACATTCCTTTGACATTTTTAAATTTCAGAAAGCTATGTCTTACTCGAGTTTGAAACAATGGTACAGTTAGGTTGATTCACAGCTGGTGGTAAGCAGATTGGTTTTTCCTAGCTCTCTTGTTTTGATTACCATACAAATAGGCAGATTCCTATTTTTCCTTTTTACCTTCAAGGAGACAAAGTTGGAAGCAATCCACAGCAGGGAGCAAAATTGTAGGCAATGGAGCATGCCATCTGGTAGGAATATACTGGAAAATCTTCAGTTTTCTCATTTCAACAAAAGTAAAGTAAAAGTCTATTAATTCAGCTTCTAGCTTGGCTGAGAAATAAATTCCACAAGTCTCAAATTGCATCTGGTTTACTACATGTCTGGCTCTAATACGTACAATAAAAGCCAGACAATTTGGATGAAAATATTATTTCTCTTTAAACTTCTAGCAATTGGAGGGAACAAGAGTGTTATTCCTTTCTTAAATTCACCCAACCCTCCCTTTGTGGCTCCATGATATCTATCTGGAATGCACTGTCTGTCTATTTGGGCTGTTCCTTGGGTGGACTAATATTTTTTTTCCATGAGCAAGTGAGAGTAATAATAGGAAAATGGTTCCTCAAATCAATATACCTGTTAGTGAGACCACATGCTAAGATCACCATGATATCAGTATTTGTCTGTGGTGCAGGTATGATCTCTGAATATTCTCATTTGGGTAAAACATTGCCTTTGGAAATGATTATGGTCCCCAATTATAGCATAATTATGACCAAAGTAGTCACACTCTCTCTTTATATACACAAATGCATTGTATATATTTTCGGGCAAGAATCATGCTAATATTATCTTCCCTGTAGCACCACATACTGTATTTAAATATTATATTAAATAACATTTTATGTGTTATTCTTAAATGAATGCCATCACATTAAGTAAATAATCATTTCTGACATTCTTTAATTAAATCTTAATGATTTCATAATTTTTAACTGTGCCATTTGCCTGGGTTGGGGGTGTGTCTACATCTTCATTATGGGAGTGTTACCGAGGTGACTTTCACATCAGTATTAAAAATATGGTTATTCCAGTGGGCCATTCCCATTAATACACATTGGAAAGCACTGTCTTGCCTATTACTGAACTCATCTCTAATTGGAATATTTTATGATTTGATTTATCTTGCATCAGAGGAATAGAATTATTCTAAACAGTTTTTCTCACTTTCAGCGCACCCCAAATATCTTTTTGGCTTTTCTATCATGCCACTGAAGCTCAAGGCTTATCTGGCATGGACTGAGTTCCCTTGATCTCCACATCCTTTCTTTTTTTAAAAAAAATTGAGTTTACATATACACTATGATTACATTTAACATTTGAAAAATTGTGCCAGTACTTGACATATTTTGATTCTCATTTTTTTACTTTCCTCTGTCCACCCTACCATCTTCAACACTCTGTATTCATTAGCTTTGTTTTCACTTTTTTACTAGAAACTTTTTTCTTTTCCTTATTTTCCCCTAGCCCTCCTTTCCCTTTGCATTTGAACATTTTCTTCCTATTTCACAAAATCTGTCATGCATTCTGGACCTCATTTACAGCTCTAGTTTCACATACTAGAGAAATAATGTGGTATTTACATCTTATTTATTTCACTTATATTTACATCTTATTTATTTCACTTATATATTCTCAAGATACATACATTTCAGTATAAATGACTCAACTTTATCACTTTATGGCTGAGTAATACTCCATGTTATAAAAATTATCTTCTTTATCCAATCTCATGTTGATGAGGATTTGTGTTATTTCCAAGATTTAGCTGTTACAAACTGAGCTGCTATAAACATAGGTGCACATATGTCGCTGCAGTATTATGTGTTAAATTCTTTCATAGTAAGGAAATAGTAAGATCAAATGGGACCTCTAATCCCTGCTTTTTGAGGAATCTCTGCACTGATTTCCACAGTGGTTGTATCAGTCTACATTCTCACAAACAGTAGAGAAAGATTTCTATTTCCCCCTAGCCTGCCCCCTAGCATTTATTGTTGGTTGATTTATTGATAGGAGTCATTTTTTTTCTAGAGAGAAATACAATTTCAGTGTTGTTTTCATTTGTAGTTCTCAAATGACCAGTGATGTTGAGCATATTTTCATGTTTCTTCATTGCCTTTACTTCATGTGAAATATGTCTGTGCATTTCAGAAGCTCATTTTTTTTTTTTTGGACTGGGTCTTTAAATTGAGGGGGAGCTTATGTTTTAAAGCTGTTTATATATTCTACATAGTAGTCCTTTGTCTGAAGAACAGCCACTAAAATTTTCTCCCCCCTTGTAGGTTGTCTTTTCTCTCTATTGGTAGTTTCCTTGCTGTGCAGAAGCTTTTTAATAAGATCAAAGATGTAAATGAGTCCTAGAATTGTATGTTATATATTGTGAAATAGAAAATGCTCAATGTAAAATAGGGTGAAAGGGGAAAATGTTGAGATTGTAACAAAAAAGTAAGGAAACAAATTTTATGTATATGGGGGGGTGGTAGGGTGGGTAGGGCTATGGGAAAAAATGAGAATTAAGTTGTATCTTATACTGGTACAAATCCCCATTATGGAGTGCAATCATGATGTGTATATTTAATGTACCAATAAAGATAAAAAAAAAAGAGATCGTATCCCAATTACTGATTTTTTTCAGCTAGTTCCCATGCTATGAGGTTTGGTTTATAAAGTTTTCATCTATGCCAATGTTCTACCTAACCTATTTTCCAACAGGTTTATTGTTTAATTTTTTAATATTTAGGTCTCTAATCCACTTTGATTTTAGTTTTATGCATAGTGAAACACATGGATCTAGATTTAATCTTTGGCAGATCGAAACCCAGTTTTTCCAACACCATTTAATGAGGGGAAAGAAAAAAACTGTGATGTAATAAAAAATGGAAACAATGCTTATGTATGTAGGGGGAGGGAATTGTATGGTGGGAAGGAAATGGGAAAAACTGAGAATCAAGTCATGTCATATACTGGTACAAATTGTTAATATTGAGTGTAATCATGATCTCTATATAAAATGTACCTATTTCACAATTTTATAAAAGAGGCTAACTTTCCTCCATTGAAGGTGTTTGGCTTCTTTGTCAAAAATGATGTGGCTTAGTACATCTGGACTTGTTTCTGTGTCTTCTAGTCTGTCCCATCGATCCACCTATCTGTTTCTTTGCCAGTATGATGCTGTTCTTTTTTTTATCACAGTGGCTTTGTATCATAGTTTCAAGTTAGGGATTACGATATACTGCCTTTTTTTCCCCCCTAGAATTGTGTTTGCTATTCTAGGTCTCTTCTGATTCCAGATGAAATTTTGGATTATTTCCTCTAGTTTTGTGAAATATGCTGTTGGGATTTCAATCAGGATTGTATTGAATCTTTATAGTATTTGTGGGAGGATAACCATTTTTATGATACCCATTCTCCCTACCAAGGAGCAAAGGATGTCTTTCTGTGTTCTGATATCCTTTTCAATCTCCTTTTTCAGGATTCTGTAGTTTTCAGAGCAGAGATCTCTCCCTGTTTTGTTGGCTTGAATCATATATATTTTATTTTTTGGATGTTATTATGCAAGGAATTGTTTCCTCAATTCATCTTATCAGTGAGTCTATTATTTGTGTATAAGAAGGCTATTGATTTTTGGCTGTTGACCTTGTATTCAGCTACTCTGCTGAATGTGGCAATTAAGTAAAGTTGTTTTTTGGATCTTCTATATAGAGAATTATGTAATCAGCCAATAGTTAGAGCTTAACTTCTTCCTTTCCTATCTTCATTCCTTTTATTTCTTTTTCTTGTCTAACTATTGTGGATAATGTTTCTAGAACTAAATTGAACAGGAGTGGTGAGAGTGGATATTCATAGAAGTAAATGCCTACACTAGCAAAGCAGAGTGAGCTCAAACAAAACCTATTGGTGAACCTCAAGGTTTTACAAAAAGAAGAGCAAGCTAAACCCAAAGTTCATGCAAGGCAGGAAATTATAAAGATCAGAGGAGAAATAAATTCAATGGACACTAAGAAAATGATGCAAAAAATCAAAGTCTCAAAGAGTTAGTTCTTTGAAAGAATAAATACAGTTGATAGACCATTAGCCAGACTTATCCAAAAATGGAAGGAAAAAAATATTAATAAAAAGGGTGAAACCACAGCAGATCCAGCAGAAATCCAGAAGATAGTCAAAGCCTACTTCAGAAACCTGTACTCCAATAAGATGGAAAACAGAGAAGAAATCAACAGATTCCAAGATACATATGAACTCGCAAAGTTGAATGAATAATTTATAAAAATGTTAACCACCCAAAAATCAATATGTAAAATTGAAAATGTAATTAAAAACCTACCAACAAAAGAAAGTCCTTGTCCTGATGGCTTCACTGTTGAATTCTATAAGAAATTTAGAGAACAGCTAATGTTACTACTTTTCAAATTCTTTAATGTAATTGAAAGGGGTTTAACATTCTAAAATTAATTCTTTTAAGCTATTAATACCTTGATTCCAAAAGTAGAGAAAGATACAACCAAGAAAGAAAACTACAGGTCAGTTTCTATAATAGATATAGATGAAAAAGTCTTTAATAAGATACTAGCAAACAAAATATAGAAGATTGTCAAGACTGTACAGCCTGAACAAGTTGCATTCATCCCAGAGATGCAAGGATGGTTCAATATATATATATATCAATAAATGTAATACACTATAATAACAGACTTAAGGACAAAAACCATATTATTATCTGAATAGATGTAGAAAAAGCATTTGACAAAATCGAACACCAATTCATGATCAAAACACTAAAAATTGGAATAGATGGCTTTTATCTCTACCTCAAAATGATAAAAAACTGAATAATTTCACATTAATATCCACATCCTATATTTAGTGGTTAAAATCAGAGCAAATAATTAAATGTGTCCAGAATCTTCTCACTGAAATTCAGCAGAATCTGACTTCATTTTACTAGTACGTGAAATTCTATGTTATTTTTTGTCAGATTACCTGTACGATTTTAGTTTTATAATATATCCTATTATCTAGAATAATTGAACATGAAGGTCATTTTGCTCTTCTCCCTCTCCAAATCATTACAGGCTAAATATTTCTTATCTAAAATGCTTGGGATGAAAAGTATTGAGTTCAGATATGTTTGATTTTGAAATTATTAAATATTTCACGTAATGAAATATATTTACATGCACTATATACTAAGATTGTCTCAACAATGAGACTAGAATATCAACATGAAATTAATTCACACTAACATATATTTTATTTTCTTTTGAGGTGTTGTATAACATTTTATTAGTTCATGGCACTAGGAGCAGTAAATCACCTCATAAGCAAATCTCTGTTGAGTACATCATGACTTCGTTCATTGCGGGAAGTTTGTGCACCTACATAACATATCTTAACTCTTTTAATTTTCTTCCCTTTTTTCCCTTTCCTATTTTCTGCATCTTTCCTTCCCCTTTCCTTTTGCAAATGTTCTATCTCCCCATTTCTGTCACCTATGTTTTATTTTGCTTTTTATTTTTAGTTCAGTTTTCTCATATAAACCATAGAACCTTTAAGCTTGTGTATCTGATTTACCTCGCTTAGCATTTTGCTCATAGTGTTATACAGTATTTTTAGTTTATGTGGGTTTTAAATGCAACACGTCACATGAAGTTAGGTGTGGAATTTACATTGGTGACACGAAGCATGCACTCTAAAGTTCACTTCCCTGCAGCACTGCATATTCAGATACTCCGATGCGGGCTTTTCAATCTGCACCACATGTAAAACTTACAACTTCCTGGCTTTTCTCATTATAACTGGCTCCCTCTTATATTTCACACTGCAGATTAAAAACCATTTACCAAGAAAACTTTTTGACTATGCAAACCAAAGTGCAACTCAGTTACTATGTGTTAAGTAATACTATTTTACTTTTCTGCATGACACTAGAACTGTTTTGTTTTGTTTTGTTTTTTGCTTATTTGTATGCTTATTTTCTTATTTTCTTTACAGTGATATAAATTATAGTAAAGCAAGGATTTTTATATTTTTCAAAAAATTTATCCTCAATAAGTAGAAAGGAATGTGGAATATCTTACCTGTTTCATAACCACTTACTACATGAATTAATGAATGTATAAATGAATGATTGCAGTGGTCAATATCTCTACTACAAATATCATTTCTCTCTATCTTTCTTTCTCTTTTTTTTGAGACAGGATATCTCTTTTGTAGCTCAGGCTGGATGCGATATCACTTTGTAGTACAGACAAACATTGAACTCACAGTGGTCCTCCTGCCTCTGACTCCTGCACGCTGGAATTATGGCAGCACAAGTCACCATGTCCAGCATTGTGGTCTGTGGTACTGATTGCTGATGGGCATGAGTTACCATGCCCGATATTGTTGTATGTGGTTACCGAAGATCAAACTTAGGATTTTGTGTTTGCAGGTGTTGGAACCACTGAGCTAAATCCCTGGGCCAGGAAAATCATTTCTAAAGAAGTGATCCTCATCAACTGAAATTCAATGCAAAATAGACTTAAGAATGCAGAGGACTTGCCCTATGGGATAAAGAGGAATTACACATTCTTTACTTCACAGTAGTGACCTTGATCCTCCTTAAATTGAGGTGTGTTCTCTCCCTCTTTTCTTTTCAATTACTTCTGTTCCCTATGCCACACTACAGAGACATTTGTGGTCCATCAACCACTGTGCATCCACATCTCATTTCTGTTGCTCACTTCTAGCAATCTGACACCACCATCATGTCTAATTATATCACCACTCCTAATAATTACTTTCTTTATTTTTAATTAGTTGTCTTTTGATATATTTTGAGGGTATGAAAGCCAGCTCTTCATCTCAAATAGGTAGAGTAGCTGCAGTAGAGACAGCATGGACATGGACCCCAGAAATTTTTCATGAATGCCAGTGCTAGGTAAGAATTATAAAAGCCAGAAACTGTTGATAATTATTTAAGATAAGATCTTTCAATTTTAAGAGCACAGAACTTTTGTAAAGAAAGCATGGCATGGGGTTTAGCTCAGTGGTTTGAGTGTCTGCTGGCAAGAATAAGATCAATCCTCAGTACCAGAAACCACAGTGCTGGGTGTGGTGGCTCAGGCTTGTAATCTCAGCCCTCAGAAGGCAGAGGCAGGAGGATTTCTGTGAGTTTGAAGCTTTTATAGGATAAATAGTGAGTTCAGGGCCATCCTGAACTACAAAACAACACCCTGTCTCAAAAAAAAAAAAAATTTAAACTATAGCCTACTGTCAAGTTAATACTTGACAAAAATCACACGAATTCCCCATGTGCATAATGCTATGCACACACAGAATCAAAACACCTTGAAATCAAATTGCAAAATTAATAAATTATTTAATTAACATTGATGGATAATAATATGTTTTGCTAAAATTAAATTGATAATACCATAGGAATATAAAACCAGCTGCTGAGATATGGCTTTCACGGGTACAGAAATTTGCAGAGCAGAGGTCAACATGCTTTTTCTATAAAGGGCCAAATAGGTGAGATTTGTTGACAAATGTTCTCTTTGACAGATTCCCTTTCTTAGTAACTTACAATGTAAACATAGTCACAGTCACAACATAATAAATAGATGTGACTTTCTTCAATAAGACATTATTATTATTGTTTTTGTTGTTGTTATTATTGTTTATTATTATTATCTGAGACAGGGTCTCGCTTTGTACTTCAGGCTGTACTGAACTCAGCCTCAACTTATCAATCCTCCTGCCTCTGCCTCCCAAGTACTGGGATTATGGGCATGACCCACTATGCCTGGCATTGTGATATGTGGTACTGATTGCTAGTTGGTGTGAGTGACCATGCCGGTCATTGCATATGTGGTTACCAGGGATTGAATCTGGGACCTTGAGCTTGCAAGGCAAGTGCTGGAACTACTGAGCTAAATCCCTGGTCCAACAAGACATTTATACACTTAGCCAGTTGCATAGCACACTTGGTTTGCCCTGGTTCTTAATTACTCTGGGGAGTGCATATTTTCTTAGGTATGTGGTGATATTTAATCCTTGGTAATACTATGGTATTTAGGGCTGGCTCTAAAGTAAATTAGAGTAAATTAGTAATCTGGAATTAAAGTAATAGTAGATAGAGAATACTAAGTCAGATAACAGCAGTAAGATTCTTTAATGAGGAATTGTTATACAGGCTAAAAAATGTGAAGACCAAAATGGGCCAGTGTGAAAGACACCTGAGTACCAGCTTCGTAATAGAAATATTTAGGTCGGATGACAGGCTACTGTTTGTTATATCTGGCTATAGATTTTTCACCAAATTTTAGTGACAGTATATTCAAAGTTAGCATTAGATTTCATATAGCCTCAGTAATCAAAACAAATGATAATGGTTAGTGTGTTTTGGGACGTAGGCCGGTCTGATGCGGGCTACTAAGATTGTCAAATCATTGTGCAGCCTCGATCAGCAGCACTGAGAGCTGCATGTTAACATTTCAAATTGGAAATGTCCCTCAGGAGTTTCTGGAGAACTTTTGGTTGTAGCAATGATTTGAGGAATATCAGTCCAGAGAGTTGGCCCTCCATATATGAGGGGTCTATTTCAACGGATTCAACCAATCATGGGAAACATTATTTATGTGTGCTGAACATTTACAGATATTTTTCCTGATCATTATCCCTTTAAGAGTACAATATGTTGACCATTTACATAGCATTTGCATTGAATCAGGTATTAAAGGTAATCTGAGGACATTTAAAATATGCAAGAGTATATGCACAGTTGATCTGTATTAACTATGCTATAGACTGGAGCGCCCATAGTTTTGGTATCTGTTGCGGTCCTGGAATCAATTCCTTCTAGATACTAAGGGATCATCATAGTAAAATAAATATTAGGTCATGTAAGGAAATGCTCAACTTTTTTTTTCAAGGGTCCAGAATAAACCACTGGACTCTTAACACTGATATACTGCAGGACTCAAGCAGTAGGTATGGTGCCACCTAATTTTACTCCATGTATAACAGAGAGTACTAAAACCACCCAAGAATAGAGCATGTGGCAAGCCACGTGATTTATAGAAGATGCAAAATAAAGATGGTCTGGATTTTGGGGGAGAAGTATGACTATTATTATTGAAGCCCACAGGATATTGCAGATCCAATTAGATATTAAAGACTCTTACTAATTTAAAATGAGGAAATGCAAGGTTTGTGCCAAGGACATTTTCTTTTTATAAAAAAATCCCTTTACAAAGGTTCTGTCTGTATTAAGGGACATAATCTTGGAAAGTCTGTATCATCATCACATAATTAGCACCCCAGGTTATATTTATTTAATCTCTTGAAAGTCAGAAAGAGCACAGCTCTATCTGGTAATGCCGTGATGAATAATACTCCTAATGGAGTTATAAATTGAAACTAATTGGTTTATGTGATTGTTATTAAGTCTAATTTAAGTTAGTTAATGGAATTTTGTTTGGCAAGGGAATAGAGTTGATCTTTGCAGATGATATTTTTACTTTTGAAATAAGTTGTTGTATTACCCTATTGGATCCTTAGATATAAATAAACATGGCATGATACTGTTCCCATGTTTCTCTTCAGTCAAAGGTCAATTTTGAAGAAATCCAGCAAGCAAATTAATAATACACCTAATATATTAGTGTTAGCATCTAGAGTAATTTCAGATTCAATCTTTGTTTTGAGCAAATTCTGTATAAGACCCAAAGCATCTAAGCCCATGTGACAGTTCTGTGGAGTTTAAATCCATTCTCCCATGCTTAAATGGATTCCAATACCATCTAATGAAGAAATAAATAATTTATATAACAGATTCAGAAAGAATATTAGTAAACCTAGTTAAATAAACAACATACACCAAAGGAATCCCTTACACTATTTGTTTCTTAACTAGCCTACAAAATACAGCTTAGCTGAATTCAGGAATCAGAATTTATATACATGGTTCATAAGTGGATGATGTGTTCACCTGTGCGCAATGGAGTTCTTTCAAATTTTCTATTTAGTAAATCAGTAGTATTTAAACATAGAATACACTTTGACTCATATTTCTTATACTATGTTATCTATTTTTTGAAATGCCAGTGAATGTTTGAAGAACTTTGGAATGACAATGAAATTCCCTGACCACTGCCTGCCATCTCACATTTGCAAACTCCTTCAAGAAAATAAAACTAAATGGAAAATGAAAGTCTTGGCATTTTTTTAAAAATCAGCTTCTTCAGAGGTCTGTTTCCAAAAAGTTTCTGAAGATCATTAATTCCAGCATAGGGAGGCACAGAGTTCATCCAGATGGACCTGAATGTGTCTGTGGATGTTGGTCACATAAGTTTCACAAATGAACATCAGCCAGAAAAAAGTTGGCAACAAAGGGTACAGGTGGCTCATATATAATGCTAATGTTCATTGGGGGGTTTAGGCTTTTCCCTCTCTCTAAGTAGTGATGAGTTACTCTGAATTCATCTTTCAGACCAGCTTTTATAACCATTTGGACAGCAGCATTAAATGATTTCCCTTTCCTAGAGTTTATAACTACTCTGTAACAAACTTACATAATACTTATAGATTTCTGTGCTAGAAGAAACATGAGATATATTATAGACAAGGCCACTAGTTGTGTAAGTGCCTGTAGTAAATCAGACTGTTAAAAGTTACTAAAAAATGAAGTTTCTTGACCTTAGAGCAAGTGACAAAAGGAGGAAAAATGTAATTAATTAATATATGTCACACATATACAATATACTTCTGTTGATTGTTTCTATATTAATTCATACAATATTTACCATAGTGATGTGTAATTAATATTTGCTATTATTCTGGTTTATGGGTAAGGAATCTCACAGTCCTAAAAGCCAAATCCCATACCTAAGATTACTCAGTTAATAATAAAATTCTGAGATTTAATCAATGTACTTTTCAACCCAGTCGGTTAGCTGTCAGGTACTGGAGAAAAGAACTTGTCAATTTCATTGTGTGTAAGAATTTGAAAATGACTGACTCAGTTCATATACTGAGCCACAAGAGAAAAGGAGCCAATTTTTCAGTGTGTTACTTACTAAAGAAAAATTCCTGAAATGGAGATACTTGTGGAATATGATGCTTCCCATAAATGAATGTTTTTTATTTCTAATACTCAGCCTTACAGTTTCTACCATTTTGATAACCTGTCTAGAATACAGCCTGATTTATCTGACTAATCCTCGCAGTACTTTTGATTTACAAAAATCCTGGTTGTCTGCTAAACTTAGTGTTTATATTCTGGTACAAAAAATACAAAAAAAGTGTTGGTTATTTATTGTTTTTTTCTAAGGCTAAGATCTCACAAATGATACATATTTAATATTTGTATACAAGTGCCAAATGTATTTCAGGACATCCTTTAAAATCATGCATTTCTTTTCTTTTCAAAGAAAAGAAACCCCGAGAGCAGTAGAAGTATCCAAATTCAGAGCACTTAAGTTATATTTAAACTATTACTCTGTATTTCCAGTACTAAATTATAAAGCAAACACCTCATCATGTTGCAGCTTTCCACTGCCACTTCTAAAGGCTTCTATGGTTCCATACTGCTTAGTGGATAAAAGACAAGAACTACATAAAGTTTTCCACAAATTCAAATCAATATGTTTTTCTGTGATCACCTTTCCCTTCCTTGCCTCTGATTCCACTGTGATATTTACAAAATATGACTGACCCCAGAATAACCAGGCAATTTCTACCTTTGTACTTTCATTTGTCTTGGTATCAGAGCTAGAATTTCTTTCCCTCCAACAGTTCCTTTCTCTATTTCCTTCCATCTTTATCAGTGTATTCAAAAGTCATACTCATTGTTTCTCTCCTTCCTTTTTGTGGGGTAACAACATCTTAGAACAGGGGAGGATGTGAACTTTTGAAGACAGGCAGAAGCAGTATTTGTGGAGATGGGCATTCATGAGGACAGGAGAAAACAGGGAAACCATCGAAGCTATTTGAGCACAACATTTTTTTCAGTTTGGTTCTTATATAATTTATAGGACCATTGAAAATTTCTAATTTGTATTTTAAAGATAGACTGAAAGCATGGTGACGAGAGTGGTAACTCTAGTGGTTTTTTTTGAATCTGACCTTTATCCTCAGGATCTGTGCCACAAAGCAAAGGTATCACCTCAGTCAGCTCCTGTGTCTCCATTGAAACATTTAAACTGCTTGGTGCTTGTTTAGAAAAATAAGGCCTTGCCACAGTCAACCTCATTTTACTGAGTTCCAATTCTAGCAAGCTTCCATTAGTAACAAGAGATTAGAGGTGAGAACTTCCTCAATTTATGTTAACAAGGTGCTAAAGGAGAAGGCCAATTATGACTCCCCCTGATTTCCTGCCGACTGAAAGACCAGCAAGAGGGCTGGATCAGGGTAGGGTCTTTATTCAGTGGTATTTATTGTATTCTCAGCAGAAACTTACTGGATTCCTGAAAGTGTAGGCTGTGGATTCCTCAGGGTATTGGGGAATTTTGTGGGTTCACTATAAATGCCCAAGATGCTTTCCAGAACACCTGGTAATAAATTCCAGCTTCTTTAACTTCCTTTTTTTTTCTGATGCAAGGTTATTAAATATGAAATATTGCATGCTGAAATTCACATAAAGCAACCTAATTAGTGAGAGGAGGATGTGAGAATGAGGGCACACACAGTGAGGAAAGGACTGGGGAGAACACTGATAGTGATCTGTAACCAAGGGGACTCAGCCACAGGGGACTCAGTCCTCCTCTTTGTCCTGCCTGTGGGAACAGGCTTTTCCTTCAGCACTCTTCCTCTGTTGAAGCTATTATTTTCTGCTCAGAAATATTGAGAGTTTTTCCTTTTTTTAAATTTCATTTTATTGTACATTGGTTTTAGAGTCACAGAAAAGCTGGGAATACCTAGCTATGTGTCATGTTAGGTACCGTTCAACCAAATATTGACCTAAAATAAAATACCAGGGCATAGGCACAATTTACCACAGGAAGGAAAAGATTTATTTCCTTTCTTTCTCAATTTTTTGCAGCTATCTTCTCTATGCCATCATTTTCAAAGATATGCTATTAATTAAATCTGTAAAAATTTGTATATATTGAGGTGACCAAGGTGACATTTGGTTCTGGAATGTGCCTTCAAGTTAACAAAATAAAGTCAGTGAATCTCTTCTGGATACACAGCTCATCACTAGTTCTCAAAGCAATGAACACAGGAAGCAGAATTTAAATTCTCTACACCAGTGACTTTCTTGTAGCAAGAACTGATATGCATTCTGCTTCCATTCTCTGTTGACTTCCTACTGTGTCCTATATGGCAGAAGTAATATCTTTTGCTAAATTCATGGCTGAGCCCTTTATAATAGAAGACAGATTAAGAAGAGAAAGCATACAAATTTATTTAATATAGGTTTTCTGTGAGACGGGCATTCAGAAGTGAATACGTAAAGGAATAAAGGAAACTGTTTTGTTATGGACAGTAGTGTTGAATTATTATTGGAGAACAAACTGTGGGGAATTAGTGAGGGGTGTTCAGATAATTTTCAGTGTCTCTGGTGTCTTTCTCTTCATATGAGTAGCGGTAGAGTCCGGGGTCTTGTAACTGCTTTACAAGACGATCAGATAGTACTTTATGGTCTGCTTTAGAGGAGACAGCTGAGAAGGAAGAGTGGACTTTCTGTTTCTGTGGTATTTTTAAAATGTCAAGTTGTCATAAACTGATTTACAATGTTTAAGCCTCATTACTTCTCTATCTAAAATAGTCCTGAGATTTTTTTCAAAGGAAACAAGATTTTCTTCCCTACACACTGACTTTCTTGGAATCTCAAACAGCTGCTGCAACTGCCACAACACAGTCTGAATGTGGAGGTGGTATCCAAACCTGTAGCAGGCTTGAGCAAAGGAAAGGTAAATGACAATGAGTGTCCCATGGCATTTATTTCAGTTACCATCAGCTACATTAAAAAGGATAATGAAATAGCCGGGCATAGTGGTTCACTCCTATAATCTCAGCATGTGGGAGGCAGAGTCAGGAGGACTGCTGTGAGTTCCAGGATTGCCTGGGCTACATAGTGAGCTCAGGGCCAGCCTGAACTACAAAGGGAGACCTTGTCTCAAAACAACAAAACAAACAAACACCCCTCCCCCAAAACCAAAAAAAAACAAAAAAGGATAATGGAATAAATGTGTATAAATCTTCATATACTTTAGGATTTCTTAGGAAATGATTATTTTGTTGGGAATGAAGTGCCACAGAAGCATTAAATGCTTAAAAAACTTGACTACGTTATCAATTTTTAACAACTTTTAAAAGTCTCTTTTCTACTTTAATCTTCACTTTTAACATTTCACTGTTTGTATTCACAATGTTACAAAAATCTTTTGTTATTCATCATATATTTGTAGATAATAGGGACTCTCTGCATTGTTTTTAATCTGGGAAAAACTTTCAAAATCACACTGTATGGCACTAGTCCTAAATAGGGCGAATTTCTTATTCTAATTATTATGCTTTTGTTTTATTTTGAGATAGAGTTTTGCTGCATAGTTTGGGCTGGCCTCAAACTCACTCCAATCTTCCTTTTTCAGCCTCCTGAGTGTTGGGATTAGAGGCATGCACCACCACACCTGGTTACACATATTCTTTGTTTGCAATAAGAAATAAGAATGAAGTCTTTGTTAAACTGTGTCAGATATTCACCTGTTACCATAGACAGAGAGACTCTAGACTCAAGGCTTTGAGTCTAGAGCAGTGATTCTTACTGAAAGATGGCTGTCTAAGAAGGTGATATTTGGCACTATATGGAGATATATTTGTTACATGAACTGTGGTGTGTGCTATTGAAATGTATTGGATAGAGATTAGAGATGTTACTAAGCACACTGTAGTACACAAAAATATTCAGCAACAAAGAGAACTATCTGATCCAAAATATCCATAGTGCTAGATTTTTGCTAGACAAAATGAAAAATAAGTAAACAAAATACTCATATGGGACAAAAATATCAATGTTTCAGTAGTCATACGAAATAACAAAGTCATACAAATTAACAAAATCATACAAATTAACTATTTTTTAAAAGTTTTCTAGAGGTAATTCCTGATATAAACCTCCAGGTAAGTATTGATGAGGAAAGTAAGATCAGAAAGTGTTTTGTAGAAAAGATGGACTTCAATCATAAATATATGAAAATAACAAAAAGTGTTTGTTGGAAGGAAACACGCATTTTAGCATTATCTGGATGTGAAGCGGGTAGAAGTAAGCATAGAAGATGATGAGGTAGATGATATTCACTGGTGAACTTAGATCTCTCTGAAAGGAATCCACAGAGATAGATGAGTAGCTCGAGAAAAGGCTAAATATTCATGGTGGGACTGAGACCTAGGATAATCATCAGACTGTGCTGACACTGTTATCAAGGAGACCTGGACAAGACACCAACACAGAACAGAGGATAGAGAATTAACCTAAAGAGAAAGAGACTGGAAAGGCTTTCTGGATAAGCTGATATAGGTTATGACCAGAATGAATCCTAAGAAACAGGTCATAGTAAACTCATTGAGAGGAAAAAGTGGTAAAGAATTTATTCCAGGTCAAGAGATAAGCACACAAAACAGAGGCCAAGAAGAATTGGAACTTCTTATATTTAAAGTAGTATAGTGTAGGAATTGTGTATTGCAACAGGTAAAAATGTGAACAAAAGTGAGTCCAAATATTTTATATATAAAAGTGAGTCTAGACAAAAGGTTTAGGGATCGGAAACTCAGGAAACTTCTTCAGTGTCAGTGCAAAGGTGACACAAGTTCAGAATTATGATGGAAGGTGGTGAACAGAGAGTAACTCAGCAGATGAGTTTTAGGAGCTAGTGTGGGGAGAGGGATCAGGCCTGGAGGGCAGGAGGTCAACCGGAAGACCATGAACGCTACATAAACAAGACTACCCAGGGCCCCAGCCAGAATTTAATGAAAATTTTATTGCTTATGTCTTTCAAAATGTGAAGAAGATGAAATGTACATGAAGCCAATAAGTTTAAGTTGTTCCCCTAATTGTATCACCACTCTAGAAAGTGTGTGTGTGTGTGTGTGTGTGTGTGTGTGTGTGTGTGTGTGTGTGTGTGTGTGTGATGAATCAAACAGGGAAACTGTTAAATGTAGATGAATCAAAAAAGACACTGAACTCCAGAAGTGATAAGAGAGACAGACTATGTGTGTATCCAGTGAAACCTACCAGTCAGAATGACAAATGTCATGAGAAGAGTGCAGCTATTCTGTAGGAGAGTAAAGACTATCATCCAGCTCTCTAAAGTGGGCCATATTGAATAGGTTAGAGCAATTATTTAATCACACACTTCCTAACTGGCCAAGAGAGAGAGACAGAGAGAGAGACAGAGAGAGAGAGAGGCAGAGAAAGAGAGAGAGAGAGAGAGAGAAAGAAAGAGAGAGACAGAGAGAGAGACAGAGACAGAGAGAGGCAGAGAAAGAGAGAGAGAGAGAGAGAGAGAGAGAGAGAGAGAGTTAATAGTATCTTCAAAATCCCTCATTCCCTCGCTGTCAGTGGAGCATGTATGCAGCAGATGCCAAAGACATCTTGGAAGCTTCCAAAAGGACTGGAAACAGCAATTACCACGAGTCCCTCTGTCTGCTGCTGCCAAGGCTGGCATTGCAGGCAGCTGTAGTGCTTGCCAAGGGGCTCAGGTAGCCTGCTGAAGGGACTTCTTACTTACAAAACCATGCAGTGATTTTTATTCCACTTAAAATTCCATGACAAAATAGAGACCAAATATGCAGAGTTAATTTTCATTTGGCAAAGGTCAGAATAGATTTCAAGGAAACACTGTCTTTGAGTTTACAGTAACTCATACTCAAGATTGGGCACAGATCAAAAAAAGTCTAGCAGAATTATAGACCTTCTTCTCATGTGTCCACCAACTACCTCTTCTGCCTCACAAAATAAGAGGAATTTGACATCCTAGAGGTAGACTATCACCATTGGATCATGCAGTACCTTTATAGCCACACTTCATCTCATTGTCCCCAGCTCTCTGCAAACTACTGTCCAAAAAGAACTCCTTTCTCTTCTTTCTGCCCTGCTGAAATCTTTCTGAGTTTTCATCTTCAACCATCTTTCCTGCAACTCCATTTTAGAGTACTCTAACTCTGCTTTAGGTACATTTATTTAATATTTAATTGTGTTAATTTTTACCTGTCCATTCCAAATCCTCAGGGTTAGCCATTATTGTAAAGTCTGACTTGTCAGCAAGATATGAAAGAAAGAAAAGCAACTACCATGTACACCTAAGTATTAATACCTGCAAAATCACAAT
>PVIR01026379.1:0-23976 GCA_004026965.1 Petromus typicus | reverse complement strand
GTAGCAATTTGTTACGCAGCAATAGAAAAACAATGCAATGTAAAAAAAATCATTTAATTTTGTGAAGTGTTCTCTGTGTGCAGGGTACTGTGCTAAAGTAATATATAAAGCATAGACATAGATATTTTGTAGAATCTACCCACA
Source organism: Petromus typicus (assembly GCA_004026965.1). NCBI lineage: Eukaryota > Metazoa > Chordata > Mammalia > Rodentia > Petromuridae > Petromus > Petromus typicus. The sequence goes on along the minus strand of PVIR01026379.1, from coordinate 23,832 downwards.
AGAAATTGTAGCTCTAATAATAGGGCTACATTGGCACTCTCTTGCCTTTGTGTTGTGATGGCACATGGCACAAGCTTTAGCCTTTGTTGAACATCTTCAGTCAGTGACGACATGAAAGCCATAGCAGCCATCATTTTCTGAATTCTGACACGGACTGAGCTTAGAACGAAAGTTACAAATGAACAAATATTGGTCTGAAGGACTTGTTTTATAGACTATGTAAAAGTGATAGCCAAATTTGATATATTTATCGTATCTAGTTACATTTTTAAAAGTTAAGTCCTAGAGTACAGTATCTTTGAAATTTCCTTCAATTAAAAAATCATTTTTGAAAGGGAAGCAATTGCAATAAAATATGTCTTATTTTCTTGTGAATTAGAACAATATCATTTGTAAATTGAGGGAATAAAAATGATATAAATTCAAGACTGGTTGACATGAAGTCATAGTAGGAAAATACTCTTTGGAATCCAATCATAAATACCTTGGAGAAAAGATTCCCAAATTAAAGGCATAGAATATTAAATAAGTATATACTTATATGAGCTAAATCTGTGCTTCTCAGCACTTCTGTGCTGGCTTTCATTTACATTTGTTTGCATGCTGCCAAAATCATTTGAGCCAAATAGATCATCCTTGGCTTGTGGAGCATATCAATTTAAATTCCAGGGGAATCTTTGAATTTTTATATTGGTGTGATTTCAAATGTTGGGCTTTCAGGTAAGATGTATAAATAATATTTTCTCACATTGTATCCTTTCAAAATAAAATGTTGTAGGAGATATCCCTGCATGTATATTCTGACTGTGACATCTTCTTTCCTTGTTCTATTCAATTTTATTTTTCAGTAAAGAGGAATTGCCTTTGAATCATACATAAAATATATAAAACTCTTACTGCAAATAGTATCAATTTTACTTTACTTCTTATTGTTTTATATAAATAGAACAATAGAAATTTGGTTGAATGTTGGATATGCCTGCTTTATAATATGAAATATCAGTGAAAGTTTATTTACAAATTAAGTATAACTTTAAATTTAGAAAAAAAGCAAAGTATCATATTGCCAACAAGAAGTGAAAAATTCTGAAGTGCTATTATGTACTTATGGCTACATTAGATGCAATAACTCAATAATTATGACAGATCATTTCTAGTGAATGCAATAATAAATTTAAATTTTTCCCTCCCTTAAAACTCATACTTTTCTATCACTACTGGTGTGTATTGAAATAGTTTTTTTTAAAAGCTATCTTTAGAGAATATTTTACATTAGTGAAAAATAAATGATTCCTTTTAAATTAAGCATTCAGTAAATTCTCCCTCCCACCTTCTTTACTTGACTTACAATAAAAATCATAGCAAAGTAAGAGAAATAAAAATCATTTTACTGTAGAAAAAAAGATGTCAGAAAAGCTTGATCTAGTGTGCAGTTTTGCACATTCTGTCCCCCCATATTTAAGTCCTGTAGAACTTGTCTTAATGACCTGACCTACTCTTGCTTTCTCTCTCTGTCTTGAGTTTGCTCTTCCTACAAGGACAAGTGGTGGGTTGATTTTCTCCACTAGTGTAGTCTGTTCAGCAAGAATATTATTTTCCCCCAAACAGTCTTGGAGGCCCTTTTGACAGAACAACTACTAGTGAAAACAGCTTAGAGTTTCCGTACTTTTCAGAGATTTCATTGCCAATCAGCCCTCCTGCTGTGTGTAGTACCTTCTTAGTCACTGTTAAGCACCACTGAAGACAACACAGAAGAAAAGTAAAAGAGGAGACATCTTTTGCCTTTCAGCTCATCTACATTAGGAAGATCCGTGTCTCTATTTCTGAATGTATGAGAAACAAAATACTTCTAAAGCTATTTGGCATTTCATCATCTTGTGGAACTTTAATTTCATTCTGTATTGACTTTCTTTTTCATCACAGAAGATTCTGCATCCATCCCCGAGTTACTTTGTTTTGCTAGTTAAATCATTAAACTTCTGTATTTGAAAAAAGAATAACATTGCAATGTTGTCAATATGAATCATGGTTGCAAAAATGGACTCAGAACAATTTCAAGGGAAACTCTCCAAAGAGACTTTTGAAACCAATTGTAGGTATGATTTACTTATGCAAATGATGACCTCACATTATATAGCAACTTTTATCAAAATAGATTACTAGGAATTTTAAAAAGGGGTCATTATACTCAGGAATATACTCTTTTTTTTCCCTGAAATTGTTGTCATGATGAAATGTTACATCTACTTAATAAACCTTGGTATGGATTTTCTAGGCAAGAAATAGAAACAATTGCCTGATTTGTTTGAAACAATTAAGATGTAAGAGAAAGGTTCATTAAGTAGCACATTGCCAAAATACTGAGATCTGGAGAGCCCATAAATTGGGTTAGTATACAAAAATAACTATTTTCTCTCACATCTCCTCTGGTTGTCATTAGTGGACAAATTCACTGTCACCATCTCACCTTTCCTGTGTCTCTTGCAAAATTTTCCTCACTTGCCCTTCTCAGTTAGAAGCAGGAGGGGAGCCCAAGGTTAGACTTAGTTAAGCAAAGGACTGAGAGGAAATGGACTGAAAGTTAGGATCAAAGGAGAGTCTCCATCAGAGGTTATACGGTTCATTGCAATGACGAAGCAAAAGGAAAATGTTCTTTATGGCTTCTGGTCACACAGAATAAAAAACCTATCACTAAGAGTTAGACAAAGAGAGAAAAATAGTATTATCATTTTCAGGCTAATTTATAGTATATGACTTTAAATATATTTTGATAGCAAGGCAGACATACCTTTAAATCTGAGCTTAGGACCTTCTTCCACAAGGCAGAGCAATAAACAAAATTCTCTCAAGGCAGGTACATGGCTTTTTTATATCTTTCTGACTTTAAAAATTAATTGGCTTTTAAAGCGTGGCATTGGATATATCTCCTTTCTGGAGTACTTGGAAGGGGTGATTTAAGGGTAACTCGAAATTACAAAGGCCTTCACAAATTAAGTTAATCCTCCTTCACAATAGCCTTTCTAGGTAGAGAAATTGCCCCCATATAAAAGGCTGTTAAAATTGAGATGTGGTTAAAATAAATAAGTAAGTATAGAAAAAAATCAGGATTATTAACTTTGTTTTAGGTTTGCAGTCTAATGTTGAAATATTTTTTTTCCACATTGATAGTCATTTCTTTATGCTGTGAATTTCTTACAGCAGGTAACTTTTGCATTGTCATGAGGCAGCATTAGGATTTCACGCTGAATTATTTCTTTTTTTTAATTAAAATTTTTATTGGTACATTACATATACACATCGTGATTGCATTCAACAATGAGAACTTGTACCAATATATAACAAACTTAATTCTCATTTTTTCCAATAGCCCTACCCATTCTACCACCCTCACTCCCTATATACATAAAATTTGTTTCCTTTCTTTTCTGTTATAATCTCATTATTTTTCCCCCTTCACTCCATTTCGCTTTGAGTATTTTCTACCTTACAACATGTAACATATGTTCTAGAACTCATTTACATCTTTATTTTCTCATACCAGAGAAAAGATGTGATATTTACACATCCGTGACCTATTTATTTCACTTATGAGGCTGTCCTCAAGGTATGTCTGTTTAAGTATAAATGATTCAAACTTATCATTTTTTATGGCAGAGTAATACTCCATTCTGTAGAAGAACCACAGCTTTCTTATCTAGTCTCCAGTTGATGGACATTGTGGTTGTTTCCAAGATTTAGCAATCACAAACTGAGCTGCTATAAACATGGGTGCACATATGTCACTGTGATATGAATCTTTTAATTCTTGTGTTTATATACATAGCAGAGCAATGGCCAGGTCAAATGGGACCTCCAATTGTAGCTTTTTGAGGAATCTCAAAACTGATCTCCACAGGAGTTGTACGAGTCTACATTCCCACCAATAGTGGAGAAGGATTCCTTCTTCACCACAGCCTTGCCAACATTTGTTGCGGTCTAATTCTGAGATAGCAGCCATTCTTTGTGGAGTAAGATGAAATCTTAATGTTGTTTTCATTTGCATCTCTCGAATGACTAGTGATGTTGAACTTTTCTTCATATGCTCTTAGATGCTTTTATTTCTTCCTCTGAAAAGTGTCTATTCATTTCAGATAACCATTTTTGAACTGGGTCTTTAAATATGGGTGGATTGATTTTTTTAAACCCTTTACATATTCTAGATAGTAACCCTTTGTCTTAGAAAAATGGCTGGTAAAGATTCTTTCTCATATTGTGGGTTGCCTTTTCTCTTTGCTGGTGGTTTCTTTTGCTGTGCAGAAACCTCTCAATAGGACAAGATCCCATTTATTGATTTCTTCTACCAATTCTCATGCTATGAAGGATTTGTTCATGAAATCTTTCCCTAAACCAGTGTCTTCAAGAGTTTTACCTAACCTGTTTTGTAGCAGATTTAGTGGATCTGTTTTAATATCACCCTCAACTATTTCTAATTAATCTCTCCAGAGAAAACTATTTGATGTGGGGGCACATGTCTGTAACCCAGTACTTGGAGGCTGAGAGAAAGGATTGCCATGAGTTTGAGGCCGGCTTGGGGTACATAGTGAGTTCAAGGCTAGCCTGGATGATGCACAGTGATCCTGTCTCAAAAAAGTTTCATGCCAGACATTTTCTCTTCTGGTTGATGTGTAAAAGAAACATAATAAAAAAGAAGGATAGAAGACAGACGGAGCACGATTCCTTGTAGCTTTTTCCTTTTTTCCAGGCTTTTGTATCCAAAGTGGTGAATAAAAAAGTTTCTTATTGAATTCTGCATATTGCTTCCTTCTCTTTTTAAAATTCTTCTTAGCCTCAGTTTATTTTTCTATATTGTTCTGCATAAGTTATGTCAAAATTCATCCTCAACTTTAAGCACTATTTATTGCTTTTAGCTTGTAATCTTTTTAATTAAAATTTGGTTACAAAAGGTTGTTTTCACATGTAAGTTTTTTAGTTCCTTGCTTAATTTCATTACTCTAGATATTTTTTTCTCATTTTTAAAAGTCAAAGGTAATTTTAAAGGGATATTTTTGTGTCCTAATTTTAAGGTTTTTGTATAGGCTTATTACAAAGAAATAAGAGGACAAATTATTTACTTGACTTATTTGTTATTTAGTCTTACAAAAGATTTTCAAACAGACTAGAAATGATAATGTCGAATTTATCCTATGATCTTGAAAGTGGAGTTAAGAAAATCTTGGAAATGAGACTTAAGAAAATTCTCCAATTTACTGGTGCCTTCTTTGTTTGTTTTAAGCCTAGTAGAAATCGAGAAGGACCCTCTAAGTTATATCTCTCTCTCTCTCTCTCTCTCTCTCTCTTTCTTTCCCTCCCTTTCTCTGTTTGTTGCCTATACACCAGTAGAAGTAAAATTCACATCAGTCAAACTTTGGATAAGATTCTCTCCTTCCTCAGGCAATTACAGTGGAAATAAAATCAGCCTGAACCACCCCTTCCCAAGAATAGGTCAGCTGAGAGCAAACATTTTCTGATTTACTATTTTCCTTCTATCCCATTATCTCATCCCTTTTAGCTTTATTTATTCCACTTTATAAAAAAAAGGCTCTTTTCAGTGTAATTTGTGAGAGCTTGCCAATCCCATGGTTAGAGTTTTCTTTCTATTCCAATAGTGTTTGCAGGTCTCATGCTGATAGTTTTACTCTTTCTCACAAAATTCCTACTGGCTAGTGACTTCATACTTTGCCACCAAGTAGGTTCCATCTCTAGGCTGGGTCTGAAAGGTTCCCTTATCTCAAATAGGGACTTGACCCATCCTTCAAAGGAGGTTTGCCGACTCCCCTCGGGGCAGGAGATGAGAGTGGCAAACTGGCTGGAGAAGTAGGCAAGACTTGCAAGAAAACTCTAGGACATATGTACAGAACACTTATCAGAGCCCTAAATATGGAACTTCAGCAGTGTGGACAGAGAGGACAGCCTAGAGCTGATATCAGGCCATGGAGGGGAAGATGCAAAAGTTCAGTGCAGTTATTTCTCACAGCATCGTACTCTCATCCAGTAGAGTAGACTTATTTCCCTACTTTTACCTGGCTCAAATTTGCTCCTCAGAGTACATTTATGTTCACATTTGAATAAAATGTTACCCTCTGAAAGAGTCTCGCTTTGTAGTTCACGCTGGTCCTAAGCTCAGCCTGAAACTCACAGCAATCCTCCTGCCTCTGCCTTCTGAGTGCAGAGATGACAGGAATGAGCCACCATGCCCAGCACTGTGGTATGTGGTCCTGATTGCTGTTGGATGTGAGTCTCCATGCCCTGCATTGTTGTATGTGGTTATCAGGGATCAAACCTAGACCCTTGTGCTTGCAAGACAGGCGCCATATCCAATGAGCTAAATCCCTATAATTCTTTGTTCAGGACAAAGAGAACATAGAATCTACATGGAGAAGAGAACAGAGCACCACAAAATCCAGGAGCATCCTTCTGGGTAAAGAATTTCCAGGACACATCAATAAGGGGTGGCGGAAGGGTTTATTAGACAGAGATTTTAGGACATACTGAAAAATGGAGTGTGGGTGCTTGTTCAGGTTCTTCTGATCTCTGGCAAAGATGTGAACACAATGAGTATGGAGCAGTGGTGAAGTGTCTTTGAAAGAATAGAAGAAAAGGGTGAGGAGAAACTGCACAGCAGGGCTCGATGTGTCCTCAGGTATGATTCTGTGTCCCGGCATTTGATCTATTAGCCATGCTTCAAGTATAACCAGAAGCAGTGCCACACAGTTATCCTGTTCTGTAAATTTTACCTTCACATGAACCAGATCTGTATAGTCCCTTAAGCTTCACTCTGTTCCAGAACTGTACATTATCACTGATCTTCCGATTTCTTCCCATTATTCTTGTTCCTCACAAATTTGGTCACATTGCTCACCCTCCCACTTCTGGTTAAAGGTCACCAGTGCAGGCTACTATCATAACCTGGCTATGGACTACCGCTCCCCTCATATTACATTTACATTGCAATGTTCGGTGTCTGTTTATTTGTGCACTTATTAATTTTCCCTAGAAAATATCTTTTCAAAGTTCCAGGGCATATTAGAGTGGTACTTTGGTACATGAATTTAATTCATTCCGTGATTCTGGGGAAGATGATTGAGTTCATGATCTTGTGGGGAACCTTGCCACAGTCCTCGTTGGTACCTGCTATAGAGTTCGCAAACAGAAGCAAAAGTTTGCCAGATACTTCTTCTTTGTAATCCTAAGTTTTTGCAAACAAACATTTGTGAACCAAGGTAAGACTGTCTTGTCAACTTCCTGGGCAGCAGGGTAGCTCTGCAATCCACCAGCATATTTTCAACAGTAGAGATAACTCAACCTGTGAGTCCGCAGGGAGCAACTTTGTTACAGGCTGATCATGAGAATCATGTGATGCCAGCAGCAGGCTTGCAGTGATGAGCTACACCTAGGTTAGTGAGATAAAAAAAGCATTTGAGGAGAGGTAGGGGTCCTGATGGCTGGTAACCTTCCGGGGCATCTGATGCCTTCCTGGACTTCCTGGACCTGGTGGTGCTAATTATAGAATAATTCCAAGTTAGTCTTTGTCTATAGGGAGGCATATAGGCCTGGCCATTGCATCTTCATCTGGAGGACTGGCCAAATTTATCTCCAGCTGTAATACTGTTGTTTTTATTTTCTGTGCTGACTTCCTTGCAGGTCCAATCCCTCTCTGACTATATATTAATTGCTATCTAATTTAGCTATAATACCAACATACAGTGGGAAAATAAAATAAAATGAGAAAAAATAATTGTATTTAAAACTGATGAAAATGCTACATGTAATTGTGTGCTTTGCATTATTAGTTTGATATCTGCATCATTGCTGGATTAAAAGCCGGGCAGTTTCTGTGGACTGGTGGAGACCCTATGCCCACCGCACATATGGACATCCAGAATGTGCTTAATAAATAAATACCTGTTGGTAACATAAACTAGTTCAGTGTTTCTTAGCATTTAGGGGTAAGAGTCAAAATAGTATTTCTCAAAGGGGAGGGAAAGGGTAGCTCTTTTAAAAAAGTGTGACTCTCCATGTCAGTTTGATGGCCCTTCAACAGTGGAGATAAACTTAGTAGGTCCTGCTGAGCCAGGGATTAGAGAAGCAAAAAATGAGTCTTTTGGTCTCACAAGAGAGTGCTTTTTTTTTTTTTTTCTTGAAGAGATCAGTATATAGGCTTTGTGTACACTGTGCTGTACAAGATCTTTACACCTTGGATTTTCTCAATAAACTCTACATTTGTGACACTGAATCTCAAAGACCAGCTATGTACCACACAAGTCACAGCCATTAAAGCATGAGGGTCTAGTCTTTTCATTTAAGTGTTGGGTTCTACTTGTCATATCAAATTAGTAACCAAAATTATTGTACTGTTTTATCCTTTTAGTGGGTATATAATGGGCAATGGAAAAAAAATTGTACATGACTTGCTACATTTATGTACCTGACCTTATGCTGTTAGATGCAATTGCACTTCTGCTCCAACATATAGTTTGCAGCCTTGTCGGGTTTCTTAAATCTTGGCAGTGGATGTTGACTTTAAGATCTAGTCAGCAAGTGTAGTCACATAGAAATAGCAAATATTTACTCACATGCAAATAGAAATGAGGGAGGGCATTTTTTCCTTGGAAATGTTTCTTTCATTTGCCTGATACAGATGATGTTTTGAATGAGACTGCCATTACACCCAAGATCAAAGTTGGTAAACAAAGCCTGTGACTGGTGTACTAACTGTAGTGGATTCTTTCACCCTAAAAGAGTGCTGGAACCTGAAACATCACAGACCTTTTACAATATTATGTGGATGAAACTCAAAAAACAATTTTAGCTGTGAACATAGTAAGCACACTGGGGAAATATCAAGAAGTTTAGAGAGGTATATTTAAAAGTAGACAAGGTCATTGAAGATAAAATGGAACTATATGACAGGTTAAGAAGACACATTTACCTACTCAAAAACATTTTCTCTGGGATGTGCAATAGCTAACAGCTAAAAGAAAAGTGAGAAGGAAATCTCTGCTCTCTCTAGACCTCAACTTTCTTGCTGTTTTGTTAGTGGTATTGATAAGGGCGGTGAACTGTGAACTTTTGCTAGGTTGGTTTAGGTCTCAGGAAACTGCTAGTAAACGAAAGGTATGATCGCAGGGATGACATAGAGAGCTGAATATAAGGAAGGTTTGAGAGGCACCTTGATAGACTTCAGATACGAGATCAATAAGAATGATATCTAAGCTAAATATGCCCTGTGGAATGAGACATATATTAAGTGGTTAAAAATCAAATAGATGTGAAAGAAGCTGAAGAGATACTGTTGACATGTGGAAGTGTTCTTAGATTAGTCTTCGTATTTCCTCACCTAAGATATACATTGTTGCCTAGAATCCCAAGGGAAGATGTAGAGAATATAAAATATATTAAAGGAAATCCAGGTAGGCATTAACAAGTGATGTCCAATTCTGAGGGACTTGAGTGTTTAAAATTATAGCAATTAAAACACAAAAACACAATCCAATGTCTGGACCCAGTGCCAAAGGGGACAACAAAAAGAGGGAGAAAAAGAAAAGATAAAAAGACACTTGGGAGAGAAGCAAACTGACAACCTCAGAAAATTACAGTGGTAGAAACAGCTGAGCCTGCTAAAAACAGGAGAGGAAGACAGAACGCGGAGAGAGATCTTATTAGAGCCGGTATGTGAACTGTCGAAATGAAACATTTCTCCTGCTGTTGAAGTATTAAAAGTTACTCAAAACTTAAAAAGAGGAAAAGTTGTTAAAGGGTGATTTCTGTCACGGTGGCATGTGCCTGTAGTCCCGGGTATTTGGGAGGATGAGGCAGGAGGATCATGGGAATCCTGGAATTTTGTGCTGGTTTAGGCAACATAATAAGATTCTTCTAAAAAAGCAAGAGGATGATTTTAAAGGTGTAGTTATGGTCCTGCTACTTTTTAGAATTTCAGGGCTACATTTTAAGATAATCAAATATAATTTTGATTCAAAATTCTATGTAAGATAATTTGCCAGTTGAGAGAAAAAAAAAATGTTATTGAGAAGAAACTTTCCTCTGTATTAAGCCTGGCTCAGCAATTTTCAGATAGGGAAAAAAAAAAAATCGCAAGTGGCTCAGAAGTCCATTGAAGAACAAGGAACCTCATGTAAGGCTGCAGACTGGTAGCACCAGTGCAGACTTGGACAATTTACATGTAAATAGGTCATTAAAAGTGTCACTGTCTAGGGAAGAAAGCAGAAAGCATTGGTTAGACCTCTCTCACTTTTCTGCCATCATCCAGAGATCTGGTTAAGTGAGATGACATAACTCACCTTCTCCTGTCAACCGATGTTAACCCCATAGGTTCTGAGTGGCTGGGACACCCAATTGGGGCATCACCAAGAACTCTTACCATACTGTACTGTAGTCTATACTTCCTTCAAGTAAGAGGAATTTTTGGTAACAAGAGCATGGTAAATGGATAAACACCAGAAATATGATACTATTTTTGGACAATTGGGTATTGCTTGTATTTTCTAGATTTTAGGGGTATGGGGCTTATATTGTAACAATAACACATGCTCTAGCAATTATTTAAGGATCTATAAAATTTGAACTTTAATTTCTTCATAGACTTTTATGAGGGGACAGAAAATAACATCTAAATGTTGGATGTTTTAATGTTGTTTGTTCGGCAGCCCATTTCTTCTGCTGTTGACTCTATCACCAAATTTCTAATGAGCTTACAATAAGATAGAATATTTATGATGAGAATTTTTCTGAAGAATGATTTTGTTTTATCTTTATTCATCATGAGGAAGTATTGGTTAGAATTAATTTTCTATAATATTTTGACTTAAGCTAATATTTTCTGGAGACAAAAGCTAAACTTACACTTTGTGGGGTGATAAACAGCGCTGTAATTAATGTAGGACCCTTGTGTTGAGGAGGAGGAGTAGGACTAGCCCGAGGGGAAAAAAAAAGAACTTCTCCACCCAGGACACAGCTTTTTATTATTAAGGGTTAATTGGTGAGACCTGTAGGGTGGGAGAATAAAATCTGGAAAGCAATAAAGTGTAATTTGTTTCACTATATGTGTTCTTCTTTTTCCAGTCCCTGGAACAGAACAGCCAAGTGAGGTTAAATTTTGTATCTCTTTCAGCTTGCTAAAGATTAACTTGTCATTTGCCTGAAATAACTTAAGGAATAAACTTGAAAACAAAGTTGTTAAAATTTAATCTCAGTCATGGATGATTTGGGCTTAGGTAAGTTCTTACTTTTGTAAAGTTTTATAGCTATTTATTTTAGCTTAGTTTTAGTTTTCCCTTAATTTCACATTTCTTTCATTTTAAGCCAATTACATGTACATATGACTATTTTAACATTAAATATTTGGGTCAGTTTTAATAGTGAACAGTGAGATGTTAGCTAAAAAACTAAAACGTTGAATTCTAGAATACTGGCTGGAGTACTTATACTTTTTACCACAGTCTACTGATTGAAATATCTTATAGATGTTTTATTTGATAGAAAGCTTAAGCAAAATATGACAGTTGGCCAAAAGTAATTAAAACTTAATGTAGAACTTGAAACTCCAAATATTAAGGGTTTTCCGGTGCTAATATGTAGATGTGGATTGGTAAGTATTTATATCCTAACTACTCTGTATCAAGTACTGCAATTGTGATATGGAGGACATAAATTAATTTTAAAATAAAATATTGTACAAAGGTAATAGATTTGAAAGTGTTAAGTGATTTATACATAAAATTGAAAATTCATTATAAACCAATTGTTCCTGTTGTGCTGGGTTGGCTGCATTTTAATTTGATTCTTAGGTATGAAAAACCCTTAGTTTGCACCATTTAATTCTCTCTTGTTGGACATTTAATTGTACTCACCAATTAAACTCATATTATTAGATATTGAAATTATCCCCAAACTATTTTTAAGTTAACTTGCTCAGCAATTGAAACTTTTGCATGCCTTTTAATTAAAATTCTAATATTTAAATATATTACAATTATAACTTTAAAAATCTATGCATTTTATATGTTAATTTTTAAGGATAAAATTTTGTGTGAATTAATTTTGATCACTTTAGGAATTTTTGTGTTAAGATCACCAATAATAAATACTGATTGAAATAATAATCATTATATTTGTGACCAAATCAATGAGTCATTTGTTAAAGCACTTGTTTTTTCTAGTATTTAACACTGTTGACAGCTAAAATATTGTGCTTGTTCTTCATTAGTTTTACTACATTCTATTCAGTTTTCTTCTGCTGTGTCTATATTTCCATTTTCCTTTTTCTTCATGTCTATTTTTTCTTTTTCTGTCCTGCTCTTTCCTTGTTTATTCTCTCACTTTTTCTATTTTCTCATTTTTTCTTTTGTTTTTCTCTTTTTCTCCTCTTTATTTTCTTCTCCTCTTATATTGTTTCTTTTCTTTTCCTTCTTCTTTTATTTATTTTCCTGCAAAATGAAGGCAAGCTTTTAATTGCTAGTTTCAATTACTGAGTCATCTTCATGGCTGTAGATCTTAGTGCAGTCTGAAAATCTCTAGAAAATCTTCCTTCTCCAATTATCATACATTTTCAGTACATACATTGATCACCAAAGCAAGTAATAAAGTCAATGTCTACTAGATGTCTATCATTTAATTCCCCAAACCTGTGGATTTATTCCTTTTAATGCACAAAAGACTGGCAGATATGACAAAGTAAAGAATTTTGAGATAAGAATCCTATCCAAATGACTTTAGTATAGTTACAAATTTCCCTATAAGAACAAGCCCAGAAACACAAGAGAAATCATGGGCCACAATGAGTTGGTCAAGAGTAGAGGAATTTGGAAACGGCAGGGAATGTGATTTCCTTTTGTTTCCAAAGACAAGTGGGCTTCTCATCACCGTAAGATCAGACCTCTGGTCATCAAAACTATAAGGTAACAGAGTTTTGTTGATTTCCGTTACTCAGTATGTGGTAATTTGTTTGGGTACCATATAGGAAACCAGCACAAGATCTGTGTCAGTGGGCTGTGTCAGGTGGATGGTTGAGGAACTTTAAAGATTATAAGTAATCAGTTCCCACTTTCGAAGTGCAGGATTTGAAAAATCTAGAAGGGGAGCCTGAAAGTATTTTGAAGAGTTCTCCTGTTGACTTTGGAATATAAGCATGGTGAAGGTGCCGGCCAAAGAACGAGGATGCAAAAGGCAAGACTGTCCAAAGTAGAGATGGTGAACCTATCACACGTGTGTTATTGTGCTTTGGAGACAAAGGATGTAAATGTATCAGTTGTTTTTTCTGAACTAGTACCTCGTATTCAGGTTCAACTGTAGTGCTGGAACTTCAAGATAAGTAGGTAGGTTTGGGTTGTGGTTTGGGACTCGATCTCTCGAAGACTCGCCAGTTCTGGTTTAGAGGATGGTAGCCTGCGTCTAGGACAGTTGTCGACTGATTATGTCAGTAGATATTTCTTTGTAGCTCATCTGATAAATATTTATAAATATATTTGAAGAAAACGGCTTTAAATTAAGAAATCCTAATAATCTGGGTTGAAACTGAACACAATCACTGTCTAACAGTTATCACTGCCATCACTTGCCCAACCTGATATGGGGTTATTACAAAAGGTAACAACCTCTTTTTAAGTGCCTTTTCCCATAACCATATCTATTTTTCTTATATCTCTTCAAGTTTTTAAGGATCATTGATTCACAGTACTAACACTAGTTATGAACACTAGTTCCTTTGGCATGGAAAGGGCAGAAAATGACAGAAAATGTAAAATGGTGTTTAAAAGGCATAGATTTGGTAGTCAAAAAATTTTAAGAATTTAAAGTAAATTTCAAGTTTAAACATAGACTTAGAACAAAATAAAAGTCCTGAATAAGGTTGCACAGTCTAGATCCTGTTAGCATAATGAAAACACTCCCTACCTCTTACTCCTCACTGACAAGGACTCCACTGAGATCTCACAATGCTATGATAACATCAGATCTCACACATTCACCCTTTTTTCTTCTGCTTGCCTGTACATTTCACTTTTCCCTTAAATTATATATAAATTGGATATTAATTCCTCGGAAAATATGTATTTTTAAAATTGGTTTTATTGGTACATTTTATATGCACATCATGAGCTCTGTGCAGCCATTGGATAGTAAGTACATTAGGGAAGATTGGTTAGGAGACTGTTGTAGTTCAGGTGTGGCAATTCAACAGGATGATCATTATGGTGAGTGTATATTGGCACAATCATGTTGATAACTTGCACAATCACTTTTGAAAAATAAAGTTAAATGACTGCATGTTCATGACCCAGCCATTTCACTATCGGATCCTCCCCAGTTAAAATGAACTTATCTTGCATTAGTCAGTTTTCCATTATTGGAACAAAATACCTGATACTTCTGCAACTTAAAGCAGAAGTTTATTTTGGCTCCTGATTTTGGTAGATGGCTTGTTCTGAGGACAACAGTATAAATGAAGTACATGACACAAGAAAGCTGCTGGGCCCGGTATTCAGGAGGCAGATAGAGGAGGAGAAGCTGTGGACAGGAATACAGCTTTGCAAGCAGTGTCCCAGAGATACGCCTCCAGCCAGACTCTGCCCTCTAGCAGCACATTCAACTCTGAGTTCACTGGACTAATCCAATGATGCTTACAACACCCCAAGGATCCAGCTACCTTCTAAATGCCCTGGTCTTGATTATCTGAAACTTTTTCAGGGATGTTTTAAATCTAAAATGTATACTTTAAATGTTGGAAGATATATGTATGAATGTTATTAGCAGCTTGTCAAACAGTGTTGAAATTGGGGACAGCTGATACATAAAACAATGCAAAGAATAAATTTTAGAATATAACAGTGAAATCATCCACAGAAACAGAAAAAATGAAGTCACATTGAATATGACAACCTGGATGGATTTTATCTAATCATGAGTGAGAAGACCTAGCTATATAGCCCAACTCCAGTTCTGTGAAGTTCAAGAGTAAGCAGGACTTTACCTCTGATTACTGACCAGACATTACATTTGTGATACATGATTGTGTGAGGACCTAGGAGAGCCATTTAGATGCTAAAATGTTTTATCTCTATTTTGATTTGCTTGGCAGTTTTACATATACATACATATTTTTTTTCATCATGCTATAAACGTAGGATATGTGTAATATGTTTATTTCTGTATGGGAACTCACTTTAAAAGTAAGTTGGAAAAGGTTATTTTGGCCAATTCTGTGATTTTGGTGCATAGTGATGTAATTTCAGATATTGTTTGGAGACAGGGTAAGCAGTATTTTAGTGTAGGAGTGATCTATAAGACAAAAGGAGCGATAAAGTTAGTAACATTAATTTTTGTAATAAGCAAGTTCACAATTCCATTTATTTTGGAATCGCATCTGATGACAGAGCCTTATACAAACACGTATAGATGCTACACATGCACACAACCAGGAAGTAGAAAGAATCTTGAAGCATTGTGAATGTAATACTATGAAAACTGAAAAGAAACTATGTCATGGTTAATGAGAAGTTATCCGGGACACTGAATCACCTCATCTGTAAATATTTCAAGGTGATCTTTAAAAGATCAAATGTCTTTAAAAATCATAACCATGATTATTATTTCTAAATAACTGAAAATAATATTAAACATACTTCCAAGTAACACACATATTCTCATTGTTTTAGAACATACGTTTCTAAAATTAGGATCAAGATAAATTTCTTGCCCAAGTAGAATAATTGCTATATTTCTTTGATTAATAATTCCATCTCAAATTTATATTTTTCTTAGAATTTTCTCTAATGAGGCCAAGCCATTTGTTTCATAGTATTATCCAGTTGGATCTGCTCATTTCAGCACATGGATGACTCATAGCATGGTTATATTTTACTCAGCAAGTCTGTGATGGGTATAATTTTGAGTGCTTTGCAGTCTGCTATTATGAGAAAACTGCAATAAATTGCATCATGAACACTCGTGTTTTTAAACCACAATGTGTGGTTTAGTCAGATTCCTGGCTATAAGACTGAAGAAATAAAAGATAATACATTGAAACTTTGCTTGTCATTGCCAAAGTCTTTTCTGTTAGTGTTCCAAGCTTCCCCTAGTGAGTTGTTCCCATATCTTTTTCCATAGCTTCAGAACTAGAGATTTTCAAACTTTGAAAATTTGCTGAATAGTTGAGAAAAGTGAGTTCACCATAATTTTCATTTGTATTTATCATTTTATAAACTATGCTGACTATGAGATAACCTGTCTGGACATTAAGTAATGCTTATTTTAACTTAAAAATTTTTATGGATGAGGTATTGTAATAGCTGATAGTTTACTGACATATTAAATGTTGAAAAAATTCTGGTAAACTATAATTAAAAGGTCAATTTAATATGGTTTAATAAATTAATTTATCTGAAAATATTTTATTCAATCAGTGATGTTGTGTTTTTTGCCCTCTTCTGTATTTTATATTTTAAATCATAATTAATTTTAAAGTAAGTTTTACTTTATTTCTTTCCTCTCTCCCAGTACAAAATCTTTCCACCTCTCCCTATGTACAAAGTCTTTGTTTCCATTTTTCCTTCCATTTTCATTTTTCTTGTTCCTTGCTTCCTTCCTTCCTTCCTTCCTTTCTTTCTCTCTCCTCCTTTGTTTCTTTCTAAGTGAACATTTTTTTATTTCCTAATGTTTATTATATATTTTCGTCCTTATTTTCACTTTTAACTTTTTTGGGAATATATCAAAAAGGGGAATAGCTGGATGAAATAAAATCTCTAGCTGTAGGGTGTTCTTGGAGAAATCTCCACACTTATTAGTGGATGCACCATCTACATTCCTGCCAATAGTGGAGAAAGGTTCCTTTTTGCCCCTCAGCCCCTCCAGAGTTTGTTATCAGCTGGCTTCTTCATAGCAACAAGTTTTTGTGGAGATGGAATCCTTGCATTGCTTTGATTTGCATTTCATGAATGACCAGTGATGTTGAACAATTTTTTATTTGTATTTATTTGCCATTTCACATTCTTCATCTGAAAGATGTCTTTTTATTTCAGATCTCCATTTTTGGATTAGACCTTTAAATTTGAGTGGTCTGACATTTTGAACTCTTTATATATCAATAAATGCAATACACTATATTAACAGCCATGTTGGGGGGGACTGTATGATCCTTTCAATAGATGCACAAAAACATTTGATAAGATTCAATACCTATTTGTGATAAAATCCCTACAGAGAATTGGTACAGATGGTATTTATCCCAACCTGATAAAAGCAATCCACAACAAATTAACAGTCAACCTCATACTAAATGAACAAAAGCTGAAAGCTTTCTCTCTCCAATCAGAATCTCCACTACCACCACTCCTGTTTAATATAGTTCTGGAAAACTAGACATAACAATTAGACAAGAGAAAGAAACAAGAGGAATAAGAATCATTATTTGTGGGTGACATGGTACTCTATATTGAAGACCCAAAAAACTTCACCAAAAGATTGATAGATATGATAACCCAATTCAGAGGCCCTGCTGGATACAAATTCAACACTTCAAAGTAAAAAACCTTCCCATATATCACATTAGTGTCTCAAAACCTGGATCTCCTCTATACAAGTGAAGAAATTACTGAAAGTGCTCTTATAAAGTCTGTTAAATTCACGTTTCGAAAAAGATAATGTTTAGAATTTATTTTCATTTCTGGTGTTTTAATATAACCCAAAACTTCTTAATTTATTACGAGTTATTTTAAAGTTGAGAACTGGGAAAGAAATGATCTTTCACTTTTCTCCTGTCTTAATACTTAACGCAGAGGATGGACCTGAGTGGAGAGAGCAGCAGTGGAATGGAAAAGGAGTGCGCACAGCTCTCTCTTGCGGAAGGAGTGACATTTTGCCATTGTATTTTACGTCTGAACTACTTCTTGCTTTGTAATGTTGCCCATTTTTGAGGTAGTGTTTTTTTCTTTCTCTTGCCATGTTTGCTAATATAAGCTGGACTCTCCTTGTGTTTGGAGAGTCTCATGATGGCTAGAGGAGCCAGGGTGAGAACAAATGGAAATCAGGTGCAGAATGGCAATTTAGGACAAAACTGTTTATTTTACAAGAAAAACAATGCCTTTTATTAATTTCAGAGTCTTAGACTGCAGAGCCTAGGGCTAGTTCTAGGAGAAAGGAGTCAAAGTTAAAGTTTCACCTACTTTATTATTATTTTGTAATTGATTTTATTGGTAAATTTTATATACACATATATAATGTACATACACACACACACACACACACACACACACACACACACACACACACACACATTAGAATCACATTCAACTCTGAGAGTTTGTACCTGTACATGACACATCTTGATTCTCATTTTTTCCTATTCCCCTGCCCTCCTTACCACATGCCACACACTTATGCATCACCTTTGTTTACTTTTTTAAACTATCAAATATTTTCTTTCATCTACTTTAATTTAGATAAGCTAGTGGGCTGAAGCGAATTTTTAAAAATCACTGGCTTGGAGGCTATATACCATTTAGACACAAAAGACTACTGTGCCATTCCCAGAGGACACAGAATGTGTGGGGCGGCTGGCTCAAGCTTTGTTTCCTAACCACTGCCTTTCAGTGGAAACAGGAAGGATTCCTTGCTGTGCCTGCTGCTTGCTGGATTATGAGCTAGCTAGATTATTTGTCAGACCAGACAAAAAGACAGGGCTCTCTGATGAAGAAGGATGTAAATTATTCTGGTAAACACTGGAAGATAATAGGTAGACCTGTGCGTGCTGGAACAAGAGCCTTAAGCCAGCTGACTTCAGGTCAATTATTTAAGTTCACTGTAACTTACTTTTTTATTTGAAATTATTAATTTTATGGAAAATCCTTCTAAGGTAAGTATAAAATATCACTGGTTACAAAATAAACAATGTTTGTTATGGTTAAAGTTTTTTTTTTAATAATCTCTATCTTGATTTGTTCCTACATAAATGTCTATTCATTTTTCTAATATATCTTAATTTTTTCCTAGTGGCTGTATGAGGTAAGTTTTCCTGATTATTCTGCTAAGGGCTCATGGAGTTATTTGTCCATCTAACAATATCTATATCTATCTATGTCTATCTATCTCTATGTTTTTTTTTTTCCAGTAAATGAAGTGAGTTTAGCAGGGTAACCATTTTTCTAGCTATGCAGTATTTTCTTTGCAATTAATTCATTGAGCATATGAATAAATTATAACTTGAAGATCTTAAATTTTCTCATGTACATAAAGAAAAATTATGTCTAAAGTGCACTATGCATCTTGATGTTAACGAGTAGCTTTGATGCTTTATAGTTAAGAAAGTATATGAGAAATTAGAAGTATTTTGAAGTATGGCTACATATACTTTACCCACTGGAAAATCTTGTGGTCTGTAACAGCTAAGTCTTTAGTCTTAGAGAAAACTTAAAATCTTGAGTTTATAGTCTACTGAACTTAAAGTTTATCACAGAATACTTAAGATTAAGTGCCATATTTACAGAATTAGTGATTCTCTTTGGAAAACTTGGCCCATTTAGGTTTGCCCCATCTGCCAATCATGTTCAGTGAATCAGGTAACCTCTTCTGGAGTGAAAAAGGTGAAACTGTGCAAATGTATTGAATATCTTTAATATATCTTAATATACAATGAGTCAAAAATAATCTGGGCATTAAAAGCAAAAGAAAAAAAGAATGTTAAGATAATGTACACCTATAACATATTAAATAATTTGCCAGTATTGGTACTACTTCATGTAAATGATTGCATATTTATATGTGTATATATGTACCTATGAAAACAAATATATTTATACACATTTATACATATTCAAACATAGCATACATAGAAAGTTAGATATAGATATAGCAAAAAACTGTGTGTGTCTGCATATATAATTCACATTTACTTAGAACATGGGGATTATTTGAAGTCATATCTGATTTTTAACTTACATGCACTTGTAGTCATCTGTATAAAATGAAATGATAAAATCTTAATTGTAGTTTTTTATGAAATTACTTCAATTTTTGCTGTCAGTTTTAGTTAGTTAGATTTAAAACAGAAGCAGTATATGACACTGAAACTAGAAATTTCTGCTACAGAAATTGGAAGTTCAAGAGATCTATTGGGGATTGGTTTATGTGTGTAAACTGCAACATTTGAACAGTAGGCTCTATGGCATGGAGCGTGAGATCTGTAGTTTCCCTGAAGGTTTCCTGAGATAAACTGGCTTTGCCTTTCAGTGACTGTGTGAACCTGGGCACTTTGCTTCTGCATCTACCAACAGGTATAAGACAATGTCTGGAACTACTAGTAAGATCATGATTATTGTGATATACTTGAGAGGGCTTGAACCCAGAATTCTATGAAACACTAATGATATCTATACTAGGGAAGGTACTGAGAGATGTATCAGCTATATAATACTGCAGAAAAAGAGCTCAGAATAAAATAAATCTTTGTGTCATGCTGAATATTATGTATGCTGAGCATGAACTCTACTACTGGCTTACATCATTTTGTTTTAATCATACAAATCGGTACTATAAAATAATAGTTCACAGAAACTAACTTGGAATTTAAAATAGTTCAAGGTCATTTGTGAATGATAAAAATAAGATAAAATTAATGAACTGTAAACTGGAGAAAATGTGCTAGTATGTATTTTTAATCTTGACATCAAAAGATCAAAGACTTGTGTACAAATCATTTATGCATTTTATCCTATTAATGTAGCTTTGGACCAAGTCAAACTCAAGGAGAGTGGGCAGCTTTTCATTTACTGACTTTTCTAGTATTTGTTTAATTTGACCTTTTTAGAAGCAGAATAGAATGAAGAAAAAGGAGCAGTCCTCAACTTGAGCTTCAGTTAAACAGCGCGAGAGGTCAGGGCTTAGTGTGTTGCTCCCCTCTCCAGAGAGTTAAATGGTATATACTTCATAATCTACTGGAGAGTGGAGATAAAATGTGATAATTTTAATGGAAATGGCTCTTGTTTCCCTGGAGTAATTCAGTTAAACTTGGCTTATGCTGAAAATCAGTGAACTAATTTCTCTTTCCTCTTAGGTTGATTCTTTGTACAGAACTGAAGAGGAAAAATTATATTTCAAATTATTTTACCTGGGTAAACTTTTTTAGCCAACATTTGAACATTGTACAGAATTGTATAAACAGAGTTTATTCATTTAGACATGGTCTCATTTCAACAGAACCTCATTTCCAGTATTTAATTATAAGATGTTCCAAATGATATAATATCATTGTAGAATAGGAAGGTTTCCAATCATAGTTTTGACCATTTCATCTAATTAGAGAATGTTACTTTTCTTTTACAAGTTATAATCTTATATTGGGAAATGATTTCTATTTTATTGTTTGGATGGAGAGATGAAAGAATGATCAGAAAAGATATGTTTCAATAAACATTTCAAACAAGTTCAAATATTCTTGTATTAAAATGAAACACATTAAGGTATAATTGTATATTTTGTGATTTTTACCAGTCTCTATGAGTTATGAGTAAAATCTAGACATTAAAAACTTATAGGTAAAAAAGTTTAATGTGAGTAATGGTTTGGGCTCCTGATAAAGACAGAAAAGGGTTTTTTGTTTTTTTTTGGTCAGGATTTAGGATCTTTAAAATATGTTAGAATATATCAGTTAATAAGCCATACATAATAATAATAACTAATAATATTAGTTAAGTTTACAAGCTACACCAGCATGAATGATAATTCTTATAAGTTAGTGTGTGTTAGTTTTAGCTTTTTAAAAAATCCTTTGTTTTCTTCCTGATCTCACTATAATGTAAAACATTACCTCATATTTTAGCTAGTACATACTGGGAGCCTAATTTCTTGTGAGTTGCTCTTTCAAATTTTTCAGTATTAGATGTACCATTTGAGTCATCAGTGTGCCTACAGATTATTTTTAAGAGTGTAATCCAATACTATTTAAATAGGTAAACTCAAGTGAGTAAATTTTAAAGTATGTAAGTCAACTATCTATACCTCATCTGTCCACTTAATTTTAATTGCTATAATGTAGCTTTAAGGTCTCAGATTAATTATTGAGTTAATACTTTGAATACACATACAATTTCTAGAAGGGAAAGATAAAAACACAAGTCATTAATCATTGCTTGTATCTATTCTTTAAAAAATAAAGACTGGCTGTAGAATAAAAGTATATGTGATGCCTTCAAATGATCCATACCACTTTTAGTAACGTGGTAGACTTGTGTATAGGAATACTTATTTTTGGAACTTTACATATTTTTTTTTTAAATTTGGAAAAACAAACCATGACTACTTTGGATGAAGACAGTAGCATGACCTGAATGTGTTCCCAGAAGTCCTGGACTGGAAAACACCCCTCAGCGCAACAGTGACGGGGCAGGTGTGGGCTGTGAGGGTCCTGCTCAGGGATGAGTTCTGGCTGCTCTGAAAGGGCTGTGGGGGTAGTCTGCGCTCTTCCATTGTTTCACCACGAGGTAACCAACTTTTTTCACTTTATCCTCTGCTTTCTAAGGTGGGACAATGAAAGAAGAAGGCCATCATTCAACCCCAATGCAGAGCTTGACCTTGGGTCTCCAGACTCCAGTACTGTGAGAGAGAAATCTCTCTTCCTGTCACGGAATCTATCTGTTCAGGTCAGCAAAGAGCCCAAAACTGAATAAGACAGACAATGACAATATTTTGTTTAACATGTAAAGAAAAATACAAGCATGCATTGTACTGGGTTGCTAAGCTCCCATAAGGAAAAAACAAGACTTAGTGATTTAAACAGTGTAATTCATTTTCCCACAATTCTGGGTGCCAACAGCTCGAACTTGGTGTGGTGGTAGAGTCCATTTCTTCTGAGGATGCCCTTCCTGGGTGTATACTGTCTCCTCCTTGTGTTCACACGGCCTATGGCCCCTCTGTGTCATCTGCGTCCTATGCTTTTATAAGAATATTAGGCCTGCTGCAATCAGCTCCACCCCAGTGATCTTGTTTTAATTTCCTTACCTCTTCAAAGTCCTCATGTCCAACTATGGCTTAATTTGTAATTAAGAATGTCAACATATTCAATCTTAAAGGTACATAATCTATTCCAAAATATGCAAATATACGCATACTAGATATGATTGTCATATTTTTATATAAATGTATAGATATTAGTATCCTAAAATCTCATTTTATATCTTTTTCCCTGATTTTTAAAATGATTCTTTCTCTTGGTTTAGTTTAGGTGCTCAGCTTGACTTACTTTTACTTGGTGGAAATAAAATACCCAGCACCCGCAGGTTAAAGGGGCATAAGGTTTATTTTAACTTACAGTTTGTAAAGATTTCAGTCCACAGTTGGCCAGCTCCAAAGCGGGTTGGCCCATAATGGGGGAGGGGGGTTAGGTTAAGGAGAAATAATTCATGACAAAGAAGCAAGCAGTAAGCCCGCTTTCTTCTGTTCCTATTGGTTGTTGCTGCCCACAGTCGGGGCGGGGCTTCACTCTTCAGCAAACCACAGTGCCCCAAATAACTGTACACTCTAAAGTATATATTAGAGCATTTGTCGGGTAA
This sequence comes from Petromus typicus, assembly GCA_004026965.1. Taxonomy (NCBI): domain Eukaryota; kingdom Metazoa; phylum Chordata; class Mammalia; order Rodentia; family Petromuridae; genus Petromus; species Petromus typicus. Next base: position 241 of record PVIR01026379.1, on the reverse strand, counting down.
GTGGTGGGCTCAGCTGTCAGTTCAGGGATAGGAAAGTCGGGCCGCAGGATGTTCTTAGGAGAAAAAGTAGAAGTCAAAGTTAAAAATGTTAGGGCCGGGGAGTTAGCTCAGTGGTTCCGGCGCCTATCTTGGAAGCACAAGGACCCGGGTTTGATTCCCCGGTAACCACATAACACTACTGGGTGTGGAGACTCACACCCAGCAGCAACCAGTACCACATACCACAGTGCCGGGCGTGGTG
>PVIR01026378.1:0-23982 GCA_004026965.1 Petromus typicus | reverse complement strand
TGGGTAATTCACTCTAAACTGAAATAGATGGCCTTTCACACTTCTGTACTGTCTTTACAACTTTTCATGTATTGAAATATGGAAGAGAAAAGAAGCAAGAAGAGGGGAGAAATACCTAGAAATGTCTTTTTAAAAGGAAGAAAGTGTTTACATGTCACGACTAACTACCCAAATAAACATGCCAAAGAAGATATTTAAATAAAATTTTTAAAAATCTGGGCATAAGTCATTGTTCGAAGTCAGACTGCTCTTCCAGACACACCAGGTGCCTGGTGTTAATGTATGTGCTGCCAAAGTGAGCCTGATGTGCCCGGTTTTAGAGAAGGCAGGAAAAGACATCTTGGATAAATGGCAGAGTTTCAGAGGCAAGTTGCTAAAAGTCAAACAGTTCTTTTGAAAAGGACCAGTGGGGACCACAGTAAACAATGCAGACATCGACATTTCACCAAGTTTTGTTGTATTGTCAATAGCTACAGAAACACTATGACATTCGATATATTTACATTCAATGTAGAACAGAGGGGAGACGCTCCAGCCACATCACCCCAAGCACTACTGTTGTTTCCAAAAGACAGGAGAAATGTGACAACGTGCTATGATTTTTGAAGATGGCAGATGATGAGTTTTCTTCTGCCCACCAGTGACAATAATCTCTTCCACACGCTGTCCGGCCCACAATGTGCTATTCAAAAACTATGAACTTTCAGTTTATTTTCAAATAAGAAACTAAGTTGATTTTCAAATAAGAAACTAAATTTCCCTCATTCACCTCTAACTAAACTAGAGAAAAGAAGTTTTGAAAAAAATCAGTATGCAGGGCCGGGGGTTTAGCTCAGTGGTTCCGGTGTCTGTCTTGCAAGCGCAAGGACCCGGGTTCAATCCTCGGTAACCACATAAAAATACTGGGCGTGGAGACTCACCCCAGCAGCAATCAGTACCTCACACCACAGTGCCGGGCGTGGTGGCTCACGCCTGTAATCCCAGCACTCGGGAGGCAGAGGCAGGAGGATTGCTGTGATGTGAGTTGGAGGCTGAGCTCAGGCCAGCCTGAACTACAAAGTGAGACCCTGTCTCAAAAAAAAAAAAAATAAAAAAATCAGTATGCAACCTTCAGCCTAGACTAAAAGCACCAACCCAAAGGGCAAAGGGAAAATAAGCATGCTTATGGGACACAATCCCAGCATCCACTGCAGCTGGGAAAATGAGGAGACTCTTAATCTCATTTTCTTGTCTTCCTCTCACTCTGCACTGTTCTTCAGGAAAATCCCTCTTGGCAATACGTCTATGACACAGGGACTATGGAAGGAAACTTAAAGAAAACTGCTCTTGTGCTAGAGGATGAATTATCTCTACCCGGGCTATGTAGCTTTCTGAGAATTCACATTTATAAGTCTATCAATGGGAAGAGTCAATACGGCGGGCCTCATTCTTTAATATAACAATACTTTGGGAAACACTTCAAATACAAGCACTTTGCTGAAGAAATAGGAAAGCGAAGCAAAAGAAAATTAATAACTCCCTATTCACAATGATTTAGTAACTATGAAAGCAAGGGGAGGGTCTCTTTAACTTAGATGAATGATATTCTAACTCCTATTTTCCTATTATAAAAAGGTTCTCAGTGTAATAGCAGCACCTTTTAAAATAACTGCTGAGGCTCTCTATCAAGGAAGCAGCTGAAAATAGAAAGAAAAGGGAGCCCTTTTTGAAAAAACTGCAAAAAAATAGTAAAACCACAAAGTAGCCACAAATCCCCTGTGCCTGACACATGACCTATAAACCAACTGGAGGCCTAAAAACAGCTGTGAGGCCCCATAGTAAAGATTTCTAAACATCATCCTGAAAGATGCCATTCTACATGTCCAGAGAAACACAAGAGGATATTCCAAGTATGCAGAGAATGGAGACTGTCATACAGAAAATTTCTAACTCGTGTATAGAGGAAGCTGCTGACCGCCCCAAAGAGTGTTAGCAATGGAATTCTGGTAAAAAGGTATCTGCTAAGAAAAAAAAAAAAAGTGTTTTATGAAACTGATGTTACCTTTAAGAATTAAGAGAAGAAAACCCAACAGGCTCAGTAGTTAAGAGTTTCTATGCGACCAAAATTTTCTCCAAGAATTTGAAAGGGAAGCGGTGTGCTTGCTGGAAGGCCAGGGTTCATATGATTGCTCCTTTAAGTCAAGTCACAGAGACAAAATAAGCAGGTGGTAAACCTACAAATCCTTTATAGTCCCAGATTTCCCCATTTTAAAATTATCTTCGTTTGGGGCTTTGGCTGTAAGAGACAAAATGTGTGTGTTCAAAACACTACAGAAAGTCGTTGCAGGGAGTGGGTGATTATGAAATGGCTAGCTCTTCAGAGAACTACTCCAGTTTCTCTGGGTGGCAGCTATGGAGGTGTCCAGTGTGACAGGCAAAGACTGTCTTCCTGCTGGGGTCTGAAGGTTCTGGGAGGGATACTGCTCTCAGATTCATGTTACATGAACTCCTCTCGGCTGGAGTTCATAGCATCACACTGATTTCTTTTGGCCTCAAGCCCACACTGCAGCTGTTTGTACTTATTTGAGGTATGGAGTATTTTGAAACAAAATGAACCAGATTTCCCGTACTGCCTATGTCAGTGCCTGGTACTGGGAAACATTAACTCTTTCATAGCCAGGCTCGGAAGACAACAGAGACACTAGCGGCGATTTGGGATAAGAGACTCCATCATTTACTTAGTTTTAGGCCTCACTCATTTCAAAATAAATTTTAGCCATGTTACATAAAGTTAGAGAAAAAACAAAGAAGAAACAAGTATGAATTTAAAGTGGCCAAGGGAAATAGGTATGTCAAAATTGAACGCAAAATTTTATGTTGAGTTTTCTAGTAACTGAAGCAAGAGTTGCATATTTATGAAAGAGAGAAAGAGAGGGAGGAAAGGAGAGTCAGAGTTTTCTTCTACTAATAAATCTTGATAAGAGTTATTATGTACTACAAGGATATTACTATGATTATTCTGTCAACATTCAGTGAAAGTTGAAGACAAAAAAGACAGTACTCTTGGATGGTGTATCACCCATGACCTTAAACACAAAACAGAACCGGATTTATCCATAACTTAACAGAAGTTTTGGTTTAATACACTCTAGACACCTGTATTTTTAGTCCCCTGAAGTAATTCAGAGTTAAACACCTGATTATATGCCCTTATCTTGATTGAGAATTCTTTAAAGATACCAGTATGAGAACAAATGATTCTTAGAGTCTACATTTATAGCTACTGAATAATTAAACAGGATACAAGGTAAGAGGATGGTAAGCTTTACCAGAAAATACAAAACCCCTGATTTCTTGGGCTACACCCAAGCCAATGAGAACCAAGAATCTGAATTGGGGGCTAGGGATTTAGCTCAGTGGTTCTAGTGTCTGCCTGGCAAGCAAAACATCCCAAGTTTGATCCCTGGTAAACACATATCACAATGCCAGGCATGCTGGCTCATGCCTGTAAGCCTAGCACTTGGGAGGCAGAGGCAGGAGATTTGCTGTATGTTTGAAGCCAAACTGAGCTACAATAGTGAGTTCGGGGGCAACTTGAACTACAAAGCGAGACCCTGTCTCAAAAATAAATAAATAAATAAATAAAATAAAATTTAAATTTAAAAAAAGAATCTGAATTTTAACAATGATCCAAAGTGGGTCCAGGTTAGAATCAGTATGGCAACAACTGTGTTAGACTAGTGATTCTCAAATGCCAGAATTCACTGGAGAGTTTTCTAACACAAGTGTCCAAACCTTGTCCCATGAGGTTCTGACCTGGGAGGTTTGTGGTGGGCCCAGAAGCCTGCCTTTACTAACAAGTTCTCAGTAATTCTGGTCCTGGAGCCAAAATTTGAGAAAAACTACCAATAGCTCAAATACCTTTTGATACACTAAGAAAGTAGATACTTAAGACTGAAGCCTTTGCTAAGTGTCTGAAGTATTCAGTGTCATCAACTTAATGGGGGGGGGGTGGTAGGGTGGGTAGGGCTATGGGAAAAAATGAGAATTAAGTTGTGTCTTATGCTGGTAAAAATCCCCATTATGGAGTGCAATCATGATGTGTATATTTAATGTACCAATAAAGATTAAAAATTTAAAAAAATAAATATAAACAAAATACTAAGAAAAAAAATAGTTTCATGTGTTTTTGACACCCATCATAAAAGGCAAGGGTGACATTTTCTTTTAAAATCCAAAATAAATTATACTTTAATCAAACTGAGAGCTACTTCACCCATTCAATTAGCAGAGCTGCCAGCAATCTTCTTAATTATGCAACAAGGACTAACTAAAACTCTAAAACCAGTGAAGAACAGACGCAAGAGCACTGTTATCACTTAGAAATCCTGGACATTGAAGAATCACATATACATAATGAAGCACCTAAGAACTTGTTGTTTTTGAGTAGTATTTCATCACAATGTGTTTCTGCAAGAATACGGCAGCTGCAAAATGTAACCACCACATCGTTACATGAATTGACCTGCAGAATGAGGCCATTCAATGCTGTCCGTCTGAATGATAGCAGAGACGGCCAAAAGCAACAGCTTTAGTTGGACAAAGTCAACAGCAAGCTCTCCTCTAAGAAAAGAACTGGCCAGCAAATCTGAGCCTCCCTACATTCATTTCTTGTTCATGATCATAAGCTCATATCGTAGCTCAACTAGAAAGGCACTACCTAATTTATACAGAGATTTTTAGTTATTAAAATGTAATTTTAAATGACAGCAGAGAGATGGAGAGATAAATGGGTTTTATATCATTTACAAAGGGAATTGTATCTGTCAAAAGATAATTTCTACATGCCACAGTATTCTCTGGATGGCTATATCTAACCTCTTTAGAAACATTAAAATCTAAAACCTTTGAGATCAATTCCACCCAGAGATATTTCAAAAGAATTAAAAGCTATGGTTAAATTAGCAAATTCTGCAAAGGGATATAAACTGACTTGTAAATTAAACTGACATTAGCCCCAATTCTCCATATGCCCCAACATAATTGCCACTTAAACTACAGGTAAATGCTAGCAAAAAGACAAAAATTCAAAGTGGCTTTGAACCAAAAAGAGTACCCAGCCATTTATAAGAACATTGGAATAATATCCGCAGGGCACATGAATCTGAATCAAAAGCAATCAGTGTTCACTGAGTGCTTTGGTTACTGAAAAAGAGCCATTAGAAATTAGGAGAGTCAAACCTGCACCACTCTATCACACTAAAGAGAATACAGGCCCAGAGTATAGCCGACACTGTCCTGGGCCACTCTGCTTTAACAAAGAACCTAATGGCTAACTGCTTGTTTCAGTGGCTGTGAACTGCTCTGACACACTATCACCGACTATGTGGCCTAAACATTTATTTCTCAAGTTCTGAAGAATGAAGGCTTGAAATCATGATGCTGTCTGGAATTGTTTCTGCACCTTCCATTCTGTTCCACTGATCCTCAGGGCTGTTTCTTTGATGGCACCGTGCTGTTTTTGTCACAGTGGCCTCCTTGCAGGATAGTTTCAAGGTGGGGATTGTGACACCCTGGCCATGTCTTTGTTGCCTAGAATTGCTTTCACCATTCTATGTCTCTTTTGGCTCCAAATGAATTTTTGAATTGTTTTGTCTAGTTCTGTGAAATATGTCATTGCAATTTAAATCGAGAATTCATTGAATCAATCTAGCAGTTTGGGAAGGCCATTCTCACTATATTGGTTCCTCCCCAAGGACAAGGGAAGTCAAAGGGAATGCATGCATAAATACTGGATAGTTTCTGTCATGCGAGAAGCTGCAAATCCAAGTGATGTATATCAAATGTATATCAGAATGTATAATAGACAATGAAATATAGGAAGAAAAGTTCCAAAAGGAAAGGCGAAGGAGAAGGAGGAATAAAGAAGGGAAAGAAAAAACTATGAGAAATGAAAGAAAAAGTTTTTGTAAGAAAAAGTTTTGTAAGTAGGGAGGTTTGGAAGGGTGGAAGGAAGGGAAGGGGAATGGGAGAAAAACAAGAACCACAATATATCATGTACGGTACTAATTCTCAATGATGAGTCTGATCATAATATACACTTAAAATGTGCCAATAAACCTCATGAATAAAAAAAAAATCAGGATAGCATCAAAGCGAGGTTCTAACGAGGACAGACCCTCTTTCAGGCAGCACTGCCACCTTCTCAGTGTATCATCCCAAGCAGACGAGGGTGGAAGCTCTCAGACTCTCCTTTATAAGGCCACTGACTCCATTCCCAAATTTTGGGCTCAGTGGCTCCGCTGTCTGCCTGGAAAGCACAAGGTCCCAAGTCTTCCCATGACTTAATCAGTTCCACAGATCCCCACCCCCTCTACCTTTACATTAGGGATTAGGATTTCCACATTTGAGTGGGAGGGCCACAAACACTGGCCCATAACACCACTATTTCCCCTTCCTCCCATCACTTCCAGATGTCCTATAGAACAGAGTGATCTCACAAAGCTAAAGGCACAATACGTAACCCACCGGTTGATTCATGGCTCCTTGAGTATGGGAGAGCAGAAGAACAGTTACAGGAGATCTGGGTACAAAAAGAATTTTAATATGAACAGTCTCCTCACTAGCCTTAGTAACCCAGAGTACTAAGCAAACAATGGGCCCACTTTAGTTAGGAGCTTTATTTGAGAAATGGAGCCAGGGTTTTCTTCTGTTTCCACAGTCAGTACACAGAGCCTGCAGAGGTGGCCTCAGCCATCGTCACTGTCAGTGGTGCCAATTGCTGACTACAGAAGGGCATCAGCTAACTGGGAGTGCCAGGACTACAAGCCCTATTGAGCACCACACCACCTTCCATCATGTATGGGAATGAGGAGTAGTGCTTACCCAGAAGAATAAGGCTTCAGCAGTATAATGGTGCATGCCTGTAATCCTGCCACTTGAAGGCTGAGGCAAGGGGACTGTCACAAGTTCAAGGCCAGCCTGAGCTACCCAGTGAGTTCAAGGCCAGCTTGAACTACACAGTGGGAGCTCTACGGCTAGAAAATGTTCTCCAGTTTTAGTCCAAAGTCCAGGCCTGAGACAGTCACCCATCTAAGTGAACACTGAAAAAATGGGACACTTCCACCATCACAAGTTTCTAATAAACAGCACTAGAATACAGTCTGCAAAAATGTGAGGTGAAAGAAGGCATTCTATTTTATATTTCAATTAAAACGGAGGTATTATCAGGCCAGGGAATTAGCTCAGTGGTTCCGGTGCCTGTCTTGCAAGCGCAAGGGCCCGGGTTCGATTCCCCGATAACCACATACCATACTGGGCATGGAGACTCACGCCCAGCAGCAACAAGTACCACATACCACAGTGCCGGGCGTGGTGGCTCACGCCTGTAATCGCAGCACTTGGGAGGCAGAGGCAGGAGGATTGCTGTGATGTGAGTTGGAGGCTGAGCTCAGGGCCAGCCTGAACCACAAAGCGAGACCCTGTCTCAAAAAAACCTAAAAAAAAAAAAAATGGAGGTATTATCAAATCTCCAGAGTTCTTTGGTTTTAGAGTCAGAATTAAGTCTAACAAAAGGCACCTAAAACAATGGAAACATTGACAATTACTGTAAACTCATGACTAACTCCATTTGTTGTGTTTTCTGCTTTTTTAACATGTTTGAACCACTCACGGTATGAAGTTGGTACATGTATGTAACATATTAAATTCCTCTTTTTCCTCCCTTCTCCTCCCTTCTCCTTCCATCTCTCAATCTCTTTGCCCTTAGAGAAAGACTAATATTCCTACTTTCTATTAACTATCTTTCATTTATACTTTGGACTTTATATATGAGAAATCATGCGATATTTAAACTTGTGTGTCTGACTTATTTCAGTTAACATTATAGTCTCAAGATGTACCTATTTTCCTACACACCATCAAGTTTATCTTTTACAATAGCACAGTACACACTACTGTGTGTAAAGAACATATTTTATTTACCCATTTACCTGGTTTGGGGCATATAAGCTACATACAAGATTTGGCTATTATGAACATGGGTATGTTTGTGTCTTATAATATGATGTCTTCAACTTTTAGGAAGGTACCTAGAAGGAGAATAGCTGGAAAAATGGAGTTTATAGTTTCAGGTTGTTTGGGGGTTTTTTTCCAGTACCAGGGATCAAACTCAGGACCTTATGCTTACATATCAAATGCGGAACCACAGAGCTAAAACTCCAGGCCCCTAGTTTCAGTTTTTTGAGAACTCCATACTGATTTCTAAAGTGGTTGTACTAGTTTATATTCCCACTAACAGTCTAACAGGGCTCCTTTTCCCCCGTAGCCTGGATACTATTTATTATTATTTGATTCCTTTATAAATGCAACAGGGGGAGGTCAAAAAGATAGATGGAAGGGGAAGTACAGAAGGAAAAGAGAATGAAAGAAAAGAATTAAAGTGCATTATGTACATGTATGAATTCCAACAAGGAATGTCATCCTTATGTAGTACAAACAAGTACTAATAAAAAATGTGAAAAATGAAAAATAAACCTTAGAAATATATTAAAACCAAACATGGAAACTCTGAGTTTTAAAAAATACTTCTCCTTAAAAAAGAATAAGTTTCTTAAGAGGTATTTTTATTCATGTCCACAATTACAGGAATTCCACTATTCATGCTGTTATTCAATACAGTCTGGATAGACCAGTTCTTTCATTTATTAAGATATGACAGCAATAAGTATTATAAAAAGAATACAAAGAAAGAGCCAAACCAGCCCTTTTTTTGATCAAAATAATGATCTGTATTCAAAATCTGAGTCTATAGACAAACCTGACCCTAAATTTCAAATAGAAATTCCAAGAACCAAAATAGCCAAGACAAATAAATAGAACAAAAGGGGAAGATATGACCTGCCAGAGAGCAAGGCTTATGGAAAAGCCTTGTAATGAAGGTGATGTGGTATTTGTTTAGGACAAGATAGAGTCTCAACAAAGAACCAGATATGACTATTGGAGACATAATAATAGTAGACTAAAGTGATTTTCAGGCAAAAATAAAAATATATGTAATCTGACCCGAACATTGCATCATGCACAGAAACAACATCCAAGCAGTTTATTAACCTAAATGTGATCAGCTGGCCTAGGAAAACACCAAGGTCACGCCTAGACGACTCTTCCCTTTAGATTCATTACTGACCCCTTTCACTCTCATTCTGTGTTAAAAATCCCACGCAGCAAAGCCTGTATATTATTTCCTAAAATGATATAGAAACAAGAAGTGAAAAATTGACCATGCTTGAGGATCTCTGACAACCTAAAACTAACCACTGGCTTCCTTCCACTTCCAAACAAAGCCATGGAAAGTTCCTGATTTAGCAGACAGATTAAGAACTCCATCCAGAATTCTGTTTTAAAAATAAGATATACAACTATTCAAAGAACATAAGAACAGATGACTAAAATCCTTGTGATGGAAACATAAAAACAGCCATCAACTTTTAATATATGCTAAGCTTGTTGGGAAATTATATACTTTAAATATATATGAGTGTTTTTTAAAAGTTCTGTCTTAAATTTTTCCAGGTCTATAGCTCACTTTATAATAACATTGATATTTTAGCTGATTAACAACATTAAAAACAACTATGGCAGGTGCTGGGGATATAGCTCAGTGGTTCTGGCACCTGTCTTGCAAGCACTGGGGCCCGGGTTCAATCCCCTGGTAACCACATAAAATACTGAGTGTAGAGACTCACCCCCACCAGCAATCAAAATCATATACCACAGTACTGGGCATGGTGCCACGCCAGTAATCTCAGTACTTGGGAGGCAGAGGCAGGAGGATTGCTATAAATTCAAGGCTGAGCTCAGGGCCAGCCTGAACTACAAAGCAGATCCTGTCTCAAAAAAACAAAACAAAACAAAAAATCTTTATGGTAGGAGGATTCAGTTACAGAGGCAATTTAAGTACAAACTGTCACAAGAAAAGTTTAATTTTCATTTAAACATTATTATAATTATATATTATTCTTTCTTTAGGAAACCATTTCTCTTGAGAAAACAATTTTTAAACTCACTTGTAGCTGGGTGTGGTGGCTCCCACCTGTAATCCCAGCACCAAGGAGACAGAAGCAGGAGGATTTCTGTGAATTCAAGGCTCTCCTGGGCTACATAATGAGTTCAGGGCCAGCCTGAACTACAAAGCAAGACCCTGTCTCAAAAAACTAAAAAAAAAAAAAAAAAATTCTAAACCCCGAATTGCATATAAAAGAATATATGTTAGGAATCTCAGAGCAAAATAACCATTTAATTTTACCAAACTACATTCAGAGAGTGCCAAAGTTCATCACACATACACACATACACAAAAGAAAAAAAAGAAAAAAATTAGAAGTATAACCCAATGTGAGAACAAATTTCTGAAAAAATATTCTCTTTACAACTGGGAAAACTTGGCCAGGGATTTAGTTCAGTGATAAAGTACTTACTGTGTAAGCACAAGGACCTGAGTTTGATCCTCAGTACCATGGAAAGAAATAACTGGGAAAATTGTCACTCAATGTAAACTAATATTGGAGAAGAACATGCGCAAGGTCTACCACTTTTTGAGAGGTAGGCAGGTAACTGTTACCTTAATCCTAATCCAAGTGATTTAAAACCATAAATAATGCCGGCGTATGTTCTGGTGAGGTTAATATCATAAAGCAATTTTAAGTGTCCATAAAAATAGGTCAGAGGCCAGGGATTTAGTTTAGTGGTTCCAGTATCTGCCTCAAAAGCACAAGGTCCTGAGTTTAATCCCCTATACCAAAAGAATAATAATAATAATAATAATAATAATAACAGGTCAGGCTCCAAAACATGAGTCTACCCAAAGTCTGAAGTACTACAGATGAGTGAGTGCCTCCTCTGTAAAGAGTTACATGCATGAAGTCTAATTTGCACACCTGGATCAGGAACTCTGGGAATTCCCCTGGTCCTGGGGAGTCAACAGCAAAGTATTTAAACCACTGAGATTCGGGTTGAAGCAGAGAAGGAAGGATTACTGCCGCCCCAATCCCTGGAACTTAGTGCACAAGTCGGAACACTCCAAGGTAAGACAGAGCCTAGGCACACATTCACACCCTAAGTAAAGGGCAGCAGAAGTGAAACCATCAGAGCAGCGCTGAGTCACCCTGGAACCAATTCTCTGGGTGTTGTTCAGGCAGCTGCCTTAACAGAGGAAACCACAGCCATAAGAGAAACCCAACACTGGTGCTAGAAGAGTTTTCCTACTTGGCAGGAAAGTCTCCTTCTCTTTGGAGGAAGGGAGGTGAGTAAGGTGAGCTGCTATCGGGGATTCAGAGACTACACGTGGCAGCAGCACTCAAGGAATGAACACTTTTATTTAAGGGCCAGGGCAGTACTCAGGGGTTAGGAGATCCCTTTCCCAGGAACACCATATCACAGGCCTGGATTATGAAAGCCAAACTAGTCTTATGGCTGGGAAGGTGAGATACTGGTTCACATACCTTAGGAATTCTCTCCTGAAACTTCTGACTGTAGCTCATGTTTATGTGGTTCACCCAGATAGGACTGGAACGGAACAAAAAAAGAGGCTAAACAGTAACAAAGTAATTTTATTTTATACTACCTTTGACCACTGTTTGCACAGTCATGTAATTTTCATATATTGTTAGTAATATCAGAGGTCTATTTACTATTTTAGTTAAATTTATCCCAATAACTCAGGCTTAAGAGAAAATATCCAAGTAATTGTTCTTTGAGAATGTAATCATTCTATGTCCCCTCAGCAGCTGTCATCATTCTTTGAGGAAATAAAGACCTGTAAAATAACTTGTCTCAAAAAAACCTAGATCTTCCCATCGTAGTCACTGTCACCAGTTCTGGCCAACTCTGACTTTGTAAAACATTTCTTCCATCCATCCTAGTCCTCCACTGGCCATTGTGTAGTTTGGAACTACAGTTCGCTTCATTTAATTTTTCTCTCTTCCATGACTTCAACTTTATTTTCCTCTCATTTTCATCCTTCAGAATATAAACATGCTATATTTCCTGTGGAAAAAAGAAAACTATTCCCTTGACCTCAATTTCTCTTCCTTCCTTCTCTCCCAACCCACCCCACCTCTCTTCTGTCTATAAGCTAAGATTACTGAAGAAACTGTTCTTATTCTTTTTGCATCCTCACTAAATATATACGCCTTCAAAGTTTTTGTTTGTAATAAGGACATTTCCCTGTCCTTATTTCGCTCAGCCTGTGAGTGGCATTGGACACCACTGACCACTCTTTTTGGACACTGTCCTCCTCATGACACCATATGCTCTTGATTTTTATCTTACTTTCTTGCAGCTCTTTCTCAAGCCTCGCGTGGGATCCTCTTCCTCTAGTGACTGGGAAAGGCTGGCCTACCCCTGAGTTCTTTGCTTCATCTTTTCTATTCTATTTCTGGTTACTGTCCCTCAGCTAGTCTTAACCTCATCACTGAATCCACAAGCACAGGAATGGGTTGATGACTCTTACAGATGCATCTCCATTTCAAAACACACTCCAGCTTAGCAGGATAGCATTAAAAGGCCTCAAATTGAAAGGTATCTCAGATCCATCATGTTACTTTTCTACACTGAATATATCATTAAATCCTGCTGCTTACACTTTTCAGTAGATTCCTATCTCTTATCTTTTCTTCAACCCCTATTATCACCTACTTAGTTCAGATCACTCCCTTGAACAATTGCAAGGGTCTGGATCCCTAATCTGATTTCACTTTTCCGTCCTTTTTAGTTTAACCTCTTATGACTATCTAACAAAACTGTGGGAATCCTTTGCATTGATAAAAAGTAAGAGGGAGGCTGGGGGCCGGGGAGTTAGCTCAGTGGTTCCAGCGCCTGTCTTGCAAGCGCAAGGGCCCGGGTTCGATTCCCCGGTAACCACATAACAATACTGGGTGTGGAGACTCACGCCCAGCAGCAACCAGTACCACATACCACAGTGCCGGGATTGGTGGCTCACGCCTGTAATCCCAGCACTCGGGAGGCAGAGGCAGGAGGATTGTGATGTGAGTTGGAGGCTGAGCTCAGGGCCAGCCTAAACCACAAAGCGAGACCCTGTCTCAAAAAAACCTAAAAAAAAAAAAAAAAAAAAAAAAAGTAAGAAGGAGGAGGCAAACTTCAGAATCTTAAGATTTCCTAATCTTTAAGACCTCCCCTGATCTGCCCTCGGCCTCGACCACTAGCACATTTTCCCACTATTTATCAACAAAACTACCTGGAGTTCCTAGAAAACATTATGTCATTTCATGTCTCATCTTCACTTTCAGTGACTGAAATGGAACAGTGAAGTGAATTTCCTCCAAGACCCAAAAGAACTCTCCCAAGACACAGCTGACGTCTCAGAAATCTCCTTCTTCATCCATCCCACATTCAGGATCATCAAGCATTGCCAGTGCCCACTTATATATGGCACACTTATTGACATCCTCTCTGCACTTTGTACCTAAGTGGTACCATTTATCACGCTAAACTTTATTCATTTATGAAGCAATACTGGACTTTGAGCTCCTTGAGGATAAATCCAGCACCATAATTATTTTTTAACTCACTTATCAGTGTACCTGGCATATTGATAATGCTCAATCCAAGCTTGTTAAATAATAAAAGTAGGAGTGAAGACATGATTTAAGAGAATGACAAATGAACTAAACAATTGGCTTACCCCAAAGTAAGAGTATTTGAACACAACTTAACTATCTCCTGACCAGTGAATGTCCATTCATTCCTGCATACAAAAGGCCACACCACACAAGAGCAAAGCACTGGTGACAATGCCCCTTGCTTTCTCAAGTTACAGCAAATCCTGCCATTGTGAGAGCCTTCTTAATGAATTCCATACATTCTTCCCAAAGGCCATAAGGAAGAAAAAGAAACACATACTAAATGGTGGGAAGACAACTCCAAAAAGGATCAAGATGTGATAGGTGTATAAATACCAATTTTCCAAGATAAATGTATTTATGATGTATCACACACATATAGTAATTTTCAAAAGGTTACACATCGCAGCTAACCCTAGGACTTCCCTTAATTCATTTCTTCTTCCTGCAATTTCATCATGGAGTTCACCGATGTCTGAATAAACAACTACATTACCCATTCCATGATATGCTAAATCTACTTTCAATAGCTAACAAGCTCAACACACACAAAAATCCACAAATAATTTGGTCTTATTCAAGTCACCCCTCCAAATAGAGACTCAGTCATTCAACTCAAATACATTCACAGTGCTAGATAGTGAGATAAAATCTTTATATCACATAGACTTTTTATGCATTATCATTAGATACAAAAATAAACTCATAAGAGATCAGAAGGAAAACATTAAGGAATATTTATGTAATCTTTGAATTAAAGGGGTTATTTCAGCATGAAGTAAAAGCAAAAATCATAAAAGACTGACAAAGGTAATTAAAACATTTAACACTTCACATTTTAAGGAAAATGCACAAATGGAAACATGTTTTATATCACATGACAGACTGTTCACATCTTAAGTTTTGAAAACAAGAAATACACTATTTAATAATGTAAACAAAAAGAAACCTAAGAATGAGCCTCCCCTAGTAAAATTATAAACATGAACAGAAAATTTATAAGGGAAATAAAAATAGTCAGTGAGCAGAAGAAAAAATTTTAATTGACTCTTTGATTAGAGAAATACAACTTTTAACAATAAAATGTCGTTTCCCTCAGTGTTTTTTGTTTTGTTTTGTTAGTGTACAGTACCTGTCAGGAAAATCATTCCACTTTTGTGTAGAGTGATTGAGGGTCACAGTCCAGTGCAAATATCCTATTTCTTTAGGGTGACTACAGCAAATTATCAAAAGACCAGTCAAGATTCAGGTGTGATAGTGCACACCTACTATCCCTGCATCTGAGAAAAAAAGGCAGGTGGATCAATAAGTTATGGCTCTTCTGAGGCAATTCACCGATTTATAAGACCCCATCTTAAAGTAAAATATCTGAGAAGGGATGGTTTGATTTGGTGTTGATTCCTGTGAAGGTCCTGGTTCAATTCCCAGAATCCTTAAAAAGAAATAAGCAACAACAAAAAGAAAAACAAGATAAGCTTACCCTCTGATCAAGCAACTCTGCTTGAAGCTATTTACTGTAGGGAGATAAACAGCAATTTATGAGACCATATCTGTAGGAGGGATCCACTGCAAATCTGTTTACAACAGTGAAATTGAAAGCGACTTTTAAGTTCCAAAGAAGGGTATTACTTGTGCAAGTAATATATCCAAAAGAGGAAATATGTCCTGCTATTTAGCAAGTCACACTGCAGACATCTTTTCCAGGAATACCCGGGACAAAACATCCCTGCAAACCATCCCAGCACAAAAGCCTCTAAAACAGCTGGGTGCGAGTACACACATACAAACACACCGGCACACTTCTGAACTTTGAAAATCTTCAGCCAAGTTGGTAAAAGTAATGAATCTCCCAAGAAATAAACTATGTCAAGAAAGCTATGGTGGGAGAGTACTGAATCGGCCAATGGTAATATCCCAGTCCTGGGAAAACTGAGTTTTGGTATTTACAGGCAGAAATGAGAAGGAAAGTCGAGGTCAGAGCAAAGATCTCTACCATAAGATGAGATGTCAACAGGTAAACTAAGAGGAAAGTACTGACCTGTGTCATATAAGAAAAAAAGAAAAATGACAAGAACAAGTCTCCCCTGAGAATTTATGTCTAGATACCTACCATCAACAAATCAAGGTCTTGAACTCATACTATCTATAAGGACACTAAAAATCTCAAGCTGAGTATTTAAAATGACATGGACATAAGTGGAGGCATTATAAAAGGTAATATATTTTTAAATCTCAAACAACATTTTAAAAACTCAAGAGTTTCTAGAAATGGAAAATGCAGTATTTCAAATAGAAACTCAATGGGTAGGTAATACACCAAAAGAAATGAAACACAGGGACAATTAGTAAGTCACACCACTGATACAAGAAATTACACTGGGCATGATGGCGCACACCTGTAAACCCAGCACTCTGGAGGCTGAGACAGGAGGATCATTGTGAGTTCAAAGCCAGCCTGGGCTACATAGTGAGACTGTATCTCAAAAAATCAAAGAGAAACAGAGAGCAATTATATAGGATAGAGAACAGGACCACAGAGAACAAATTTAAAAGTGAGGTTCAGAGGCAAGAGAACAGCGAGAAAGTCTTATAAACATTTAAATGAAGATTCCAAACCAGAAAATCAAGAGGAATAAAGAAAAATTACATGAATTCTCAGCTTCCAAAACCAGAAAGATCAAATGTTTTTAAAAATTCACACCAAGTTTTTTGTTTTTGTTTTTTTTGTTTTGTTTTTTTGAGACAGGGTCTCACTTTGAAGTTCAGGCTGGCCCTGAGCTCAGCCTCCAACTCACATCACAGCAATCCTCCTGCCTCTGCCTTCCAAGTGCTGGGATTACAGGTGTGAGCCACCACGCCCAGCACTTTGGTATATGGTACTGGTTGCTGCTGGGCGTGAGTCTCCACGCCCAGTATTGTATGTGGTTACTGGGGAATCGAACCCAGGCCCTTGCGCTTGCAAGACAGGTGCCAGAACCACTGAGCTAACTCCCCGGTCCTACACCAAGTTTTATACCACTTTTACTGTCACAGAATGTTTGGTTACTCCTAAATATAAATGTACATACCTACACAGAGCAATATATACTCACATTATCTTTTTCAGTTTTAAAATGGAGAATACATTCTACAGAATTGACAAAAATATTTTGTGTTTGAGTGGAAGTATTTAGTTCTTTTTAATTTGTCTTTTATATTTGACAATAGTTTGAATAGTATATAAGCTACTTTCTTTCACAGCTCTGGAGATAGAACTCATGCTCTCACATATGTCAGGCAAGAGCTCTACCTGACATATTTGAAAGTAAAAGTGCAGTATGTCCACAGATTTATACGCAATGCAAAGATTTACAAAGTTAGGAAAAAGCAATATCTTTCAATGGTAGCATTTTAAAACAGAACAAAAATATAGAGCTCATTTTTTAAAAAAAATTTACAGGCAAAAATTATAGAAGAATATTCCCAGGGGCCTGGTGTTCCAATTCTCTTCTTGCTTTAATGTCTGCAGAAGGAGAGAGTAAGAGGCCAGCTAGGGTTTCTGGGTGTTGACACACATCTGGCCTCAATTTTGATTCTTGGGAACCTGAGCAGTGAAAGCAAGAGGTCCAGGAAAATAAAGCAGGAACTACAACCACCCATCTTAAAGCAGATTAAAATCTATGATCATTGGCAATCACAGGGAAAAAGTTAAGATTTATGATATCCTTCAAGATAATGGAAAAGGACCAAGAGATCAAGAAAAAGAGGGCAGAGCTGACAGTGTTCAGTGACTACCATTTCTCTCCTTAATAACATCAAAACCCACATCAGACACATGATATTTGGTTTTGTGGGACTTTTAGGTACAATGTCCTTAATCCCATGCTTAAATCTCTAACTTACTCCTAAATAAAAATTCAGATCATACACAATACACTTTTCATGTGACTTTAACATATATCATTGATTAATGACTGGAAAACCTCACTTTGCCTAGTTCAATTTTCATAAAATGTCATGACGTTCCCTCTCCTTCCAGAAACAGACCTCTGAAGGCACAACTTAGACAAAAAGCAAGAATACAACTATCAGGAGAAAATTCAATTTATTGTATCCAGTGATTTCTGGGTCTTTAAAGGAGTAATTTTGCAGGGCTTTCCAAATTCACAGCAGACACAATGTAAAAACATCAGATCATCAAAGACAGTCAAGAGAGAGCTTCACTTCTAGAAACATTACAAACCAGAACTTAAGAGCTCCTACACCTGCAAATAATAAACTTCAAAGGCAATCCAAAACTCTCCTGGTATTTATCATTTGTGCATATATGTGTGTTGGTGGGTGTGTGTCTGTGTTTGGTTTTAATAATCAATCAACCAAATACAGTTTAGTCTTACTTCAGCCTTGGATACTTGGACAGGGTCCTAGACCTAGTTTACATGTGACCTTCATAAAGTTTATAGCAGCTCATGATTGTAAGGAAACTTCCAGGTTATCTAGCTTCACTTCTTATCCAGTGCTTTAATCCCTACACAATCTCTGTTGTGCAATATCTGGCAGAATAACTTTAATAACAGGAAGTACATTAGCTTCCAAGGCCAGCCAGGAAGTCCTTGGGCAAGTCATGTGCTACAATTTCTCTTTTCAATGCAGTTTCAATCATTCTGACTAACAACTCCATCTAGGGGATCCAGCTGCTCTTCCCGAACCAGACTGAATCCATCAGACACTACGAGATTTATCAGGCCAGTGAAGACAGAGACGTGATCAACTGTTTCCTTTCTTCCCCTTTCTCGTAATTCTTATTTCAAAGACCCTTTGCCACTAGTCATAGAGAACACCACAGCTTAGTCATTCTACCACCAAAGGATAGCATCTACAATACAGACTACCGTGAAACCAACATCTTGCTTATTCAGATCGGAAGTGTTTAGAGAAACACATTCAAATGAAATAAACTCTACAGTTTGATAGAATGAGCACTCAAATAGATCCAACTTCAAAAGTGCTGCCACAATGGGATGGAACATTATTACAATTGAAGTCTTCAAATCCACAGTTTTCTGAAGAAAATGTAAGCCACCAGTAGCTTATTAAAAATATGTTGTCCCGGTGCCTTCCCAGACCATACCAGAGCCATCGGAGCAGCGCTGGCTCAGCGTTTTGCATGCGTGCCTCTCAACTGATTCTCAGGCATAGTAAAGGGAGAACTGATGCCTGACCCAGTGCTCACTAAACTGCTACCGCCTTTAGCACAAATACATACACACATATTCATGAACATATGCATGAACACACACTCCATCTCTTGGCTGTCCAGAGGCAGGAGCAAAGTGACAAGAGTGACTCAATGGTCCCCACAGGTGGCATAGCTGAGATTATCAGAAGGAGCGCTGGTAAATACGTCTTTTCATTCCAGTCTAAACTTGTCCTTTGAAGGAGAGGATGCTATCTTGATTGTGGTAGGATGTAAAGGGAGACAGTATATTAGGAATGAATCTGGGGATATTAGTCACCTAAAGTGACTGTTCACTCACCCTTGATGCTGTGAAGGTGGGTGGTAAGAAAAATGGAGAAAGTATATAATCTGGAAGAGATTGCCAAGAGAGAAGAGAAGAAAGACAGAAAGAAAGAAACCTCAAGCAATCGAAAGGGCTATTCCTGCCACTACTCAAGGCAGACCAGTGGACTCTGCCGCTCACTTTAGGAAAGTCCTAACAAGTCATTCTTACCAGTTCAGTTTTCACCATTTCTTGTATCAGTACTAAGCTTTACATGATTTCAAAAACATTCTTCTCAAATAGCAAATTTACAACCAGGATAGCTGTTATCTGTATCTGCTGTGTCAAGAAGAGCCCCCCTCAAAAATATTGAACAGTCATTTTTTATATTCCAGGTGAAGATTGAGTTCACTTCCTCATATCATATGAAACCATTCAAATGTGAATGCAAAATACTCTCCTACAATCCTTTCTGGGGCTCAGGGGGAGCAACCCTAATATTAAAATTATACTTTCTTCCTGTTGTACAGATGGATACAACCTGCAGACAAAACATCCTACTACAAAACTGAATCTGAAAATGCTGGGATTAACCGATCCACAAGCAAGAGGTTAAATGCCAAAACCCAAATGGCAAATGTAATAACCACGACCTTTAGTATGTGGGAAAACATGAATCCAATTAATGTTACCTTAAAAAAAATTTCAGAACTCCTCTCCTTCCTGTCCTAACTGCTGATGAGGGGCCTCAGAAGCCACCTGTGTGGTGGAACCAGCGAAAAACAGAAAAACATTTCTGACCAAGGTACTCACTTCTTGACCCCGTGTGAACTCTATGAAGTATGCATTAATGGCTTCCCCAGGCACTTAAAGAGGCCATAATCTGTCAAACATTTACAATTACAAGAAGATCAATAAAAATGGGATTGTTCAGTGCTTATTTTCCAGACTGCTCTATTCTTCTGATTGAAAACAAGTGTATTAAGGGGGAAGAAAGAGCACTGATCCAAAAACTGACATTGTTTTAAGTCATGACCTGGAAGGGACAGTCAAACTTGTTTGGTAAATGCCTCCTACCCCTCAGCTTTCTCCACCAAACAGCTCCAGCAAGTCAATAAGCAAGTCACTATCAAGGACAATTTCAACATCTCTAACAGCCCAACCTCTTGGTTATTCCCTCAGCTGACCACTCCACTTAGATCCTCATCACCCAGAACTTCCCCGTAGCACTTTCCTAACTGGGAAGGTACATCCACACAGCTGCTTGCTCTCACACACTCTAAAAGTGCCCTCAGATACCAAAAGATCTGGCTTCCTGCCCCTCCCCCACGCCTCCTTCTCCCCAGCTGTACCCAGCTTCAGCGCTCCAAGTGCCCAGCCTAAGTACCACAGTCAGTCCAGAGCTCCGCTCACACCAGCCAGCTGCCTCCTACACCCCTTTCTGCCAATGACATCACCATCCTCCTTTACCCTCCTTTATCTCCACACTGCCTGCTCTGCCCCATTCACAGAGAAAATTTTAAAATAAGGTAAAACTATCACTATTAATCAGCACATTCTAATCTTCTCTAGGCCCACAAGAGCAGCCATTAATAATGTCGTTTGTCTCCGCCCTCTTCCACTCAAGTCACCTCTTTCCTCAAAGAATACTCACAGCTGGCATGTCCATCATGGAGAAGTCACTCAGTGTCAGGCAAGAAGTTCCTCAAAGCTCTCCTCTTTCTCTCCTGTTCTGCTTTTTCTTTTTTTGGCAGTACTGGAGACTGAACCCAGGATCTCTGAACTGAGATAAATCCCCAGACCTTTCACTGTTTACTTTGAAAAAGGGTCTCGCTAAGTCACTAAGTTGGCCAGGATGTGCTCCAACCAGTGATCCTCTTGTCTCAGTCTCCAAGAGTGTTGGGATGACAGGAGTGCACCACAAAGCCCAGCTTCCTCTTCCTCTCTTCACCTCCCACCACTCAATAAGCTGGGTTCTTCTTTCAGAGTGTGTAGCTTACATACCACCCTCTCTCTGATCCAGTGCTCTCAAACCTGGATGTACACTGGGTTCACCAGATGGCTGTGCTGGTCTCTCTCAAACACTGGGTCAAACCGTCTAAAGTGAGGCCCCTGAATATATTATATTTCAAAGGTTTCCCAAAGGTTTTCCCACGTGATGCCCCCCAAAAAGCTAATGTTAGCGATTACTGGCGAAGACAACCTTTCCACCTCTATGATGTTAAATACCAAATCTGAAGCTCTTTACTTTGCTATGTCTTCACATTCTGCACTTTAGAGCCCTCTCTGCATATCCCTTAGGGACCTCATCCTTCCTGTTAATGGCTAAACAGCCTTCCCCAGAGATTCATTTGTTGAAGTCCTAACTACTGGTGTTTCAGAATGTGATCATCTTTAGATATTGTTCCCTTGAGAGGATAAAATAAGGCCATCAGGGTAAGCCTAATTCAATACAACACAAGAGAAAATCTAGATACAGCTGTTCAGAGAAAAGACCATATGAAGACAGACAGAGATGATCACCTACTAAGAAAGGAGGGGCTTCAGAAAAAAATATGAGTCTGATCTCAGACTTTCAATCTATAGAACTGCTATTTAAACCACCTCATCATACCACTTCATGGTGGCCCTAGCAAACCAATATATTTCCCATGCCCCTGCCACACCATCCATCTACCATTACTTCTCCCTTCCCCTTGCCACATCTATGCCATCATGAAGTTGTATTAATTCTTCCTCCTAAAGAGCTTTTACATGTGCCTTATTCTGTGCAAATTTACTGTCACCGTCTTAACCCATCCCCTAATTATCTCCCATAAAGTATGCCAGTACTGCATGATCTCACTTACATATAGAATCTGAAAACCTGGAACTCATGCAAATAGAGAGTAGAATGATGATGATGGGGAGGCTCAGAGTTTGGAGAGAGAGGGAATGAGAAGCTGTTGAATGAAACATACGACAGGAAGAAAAAATGTTGAAAACTATCACTCTGCAGGGCAACTATAATGACTACCATAACAAGGTAATAAATATTTCAAAGTATGACAATAAATTTCAAATATCTCATAAGATAGATAAGGGAGTGATCGGTATGTTAACTTGCTTGGCTCAATCATTTTTCACTGTATATATACACATATAGATACAGATATACACATATATGTACAAACACATACATCTAGATATATGTCGTCATACTTCACCCTGTATTTATGTATAATTAAAATTTTCAATAAAAAACATAGTCATCTCAATAAATGTAGAAAAAGGCTATTAAAAAATCAGCCTCCCTTCCCTTCTCCCTCACTGAGTCAGGGAGTCAGAGACCACGTGGTGATCCATACCGCAACCAGGGATGCTGAGAGACATCGGGAGAGCCCTTTCTCAACTTCTAATTCACAGTACAATGAAGGACAAGGATAATAGTACAAAAATATTAAAAATAGTACAAAATAGTACAAGGGTAATAAACCCTTGTTTTAAGTTATTTCATTTGGATTTTAAAACAAAACTGGAATGATACGCTGTGAATGTCTTAGTAATATAATTACGGATAATTTTTTTCAATTGGTTGAATTTTTCTATGATGCTGATCATAAGCATTTGTCATTTTTACAAACAAAATCATCTCAGAGAACTGCTATTTCACCTTTCTCTTCATTTCTGTATGTTCCTTTCAACCCTATGAGTGTATTTGAGATTAAGAATTAATTCTTGTACTTATAAACCATTTGTTTTTTAAAAAAATTTATAAACAATTTTCAAAAAAGATATTCCAGATTGTTCCACCTGCAACCTTTTCCTAGGCTGTAGGCAGAATAATCTTCACGAAGCACACCTGCAGTGTGGCAATGATCTGGTTTGAACTCTTCCATACTAGTTGTTCCCTTTGCCCCAACTCCAGTCCCCTCCAGCACAGCAGCCTGAGTCCACCCATCGCTTCCCACGTCGGCTGTCACTTGTTCCACTGCAGCACATTGTGTCTACTCACAGCTCCCTAACACCTAATGCCAATCCACACAATATCTTCGCACGCGTGCTTCTCTCTCCCTGGTTCCCTCCCTTGTCCAAACTCTACAGCTAGTAAAGACCTGCACACCTTGCCAGTTGCAAATCAG
This sequence comes from Petromus typicus, assembly GCA_004026965.1. NCBI lineage: Eukaryota > Metazoa > Chordata > Mammalia > Rodentia > Petromuridae > Petromus > Petromus typicus. The sequence goes on along the minus strand of PVIR01026378.1, from coordinate 762 downwards.
AATCACCTTCCAGGAAAGTTTTTCATGAAGCAGATGAATCTCTGCCTCACTGGTATTACCCCTGAAACTTCTGCACTGTCTACATGACCGTACACTGGCAGGCGTCACAAACACTAAATACCCGCAAGGACCAGACAGGTTACATAACTGTTCAAAGTATCTAGTGGAAACAAATTTGAAGTTCATGTTTTAAACTTCAACTATTCTTGTACTAGGGCCAGTGATACTGCCTGCCTGGCTGTCACCTTTCAAAACTTTGACCTGAATAAAATCAAATTAGGTAAAGTCAAACCCTCTTAGTACTGGACTGCACATTTCGCAAACCCTGGCTGCAGGCACAAAATGTCAAAGCCTCTGTTTCTCTTCTATTCTCCAAGGTGAAAAGAGTCCCAGACACATGCAGGTCCTTACTCACTCAGCGGAGCTGACATGGAAAGCACACAGATTAGCACAAACTACAAGGGTTACAGCCTTGAACCTTCTGCTTCTCAGTAATAGTCAAAATTATTCTTTTATGTGAGGCAGTGTTGCTAGGTCATATGCTCGAAGATACCTAGTCTGCGAATCTCAATGGAGCGTGGAATATCTATCCTTGGGCAGAGCTGACAGAAAGCTACTTGTCTGAATGGTCTTGCGTTGGCTCTCACACAATTGCTTTTTCTCAGATAAACATTGGTTCCATGCTATATTCTCACACTCAGCAACATTATATAGCTGGGCATGAGGGTGTACACCCATAGTCCCAGCACTTGGGAGGCAGAG
>PVIR01026377.1:0-23869 GCA_004026965.1 Petromus typicus | reverse complement strand
CTCCACTGGCTGTGGCGTCTCAGCGGGGGTTCTAGCTTCATAGACTGAACATGAGCCATGCCCATGCTTTCCTCTCTGAATTTTTGGTTCACAGAAACTGTGGTCAAAACAAAACAGCTGCTGAATCACACAACGAATTTGAATGTATGCAGTAATTGTAACTGAGCCTCACTTTTATATTAAGTCTAAAACAATTTGTTCAGAGAGTTCTCATTGCCTGGGAAATCTTAAAACTACGGGTATTCTAGGAAGCCTACATAAAAGATTTTGCTCAAAAACTATTTTGCATCAATGTGAAAATAAATATATAGGCATTCATAGGCAGAGCCATGAGGAAGTTAGGGGCAGACATCTCCAACCTCTCTCTTACTGTTTCTTCAACTACCCATGAATACCACTTGCTTGAGGGCAAAAAGCAAAAGAAAAATAATTAAAGTTAAATACCTACCAGCCCAGTTATTTAAATGCAGGAATAAAAGTTGCATGTTTTCATTCATTTTAATAAGATAATATAATAGGAAGTACACAAACTATGATTTTATCAAATTTATTCAATAATTTTTCTGTATACAGTATATCCTAAAATATTCAAAACACAATGCAATGTTACAATCTGAACAGTAGCATCTAGTCTCTTTCCGAATCCTTTTTGCATGACTGTCTTTTTTTGAACAACACACTCTATACTGTGTATTGTGATATTGGCTTTTCCTTTTCTTCTATGGGTGGTATAATTTCAATAAAATGTCTACTCACTAAATATAATGATGTCAAAAAGGGACATCCTGGATGGCCTTTTGCTATCTTGTATTTTTCAATTATTTGATCTGTTAGATCTAATCTAAATTGTAAATTACTTTTTGAACCCTCATATTTTAAAGAAATAACAAATGAGCTTCATATTATTAGTCCAGAAGGTACATAAGTATTTCATAATAGTATCACCCCTCCTTTTTGAATTATAAGATATCTTGTTAAATGTTGGTCAACTTTGAAGACACTAGGAATACTTTTGCTCTCTTTTCTTCTTTCAAGTTCTATTATTTCGTTATGTCTTTTTTATCTTTCCATTTTAGAACATGGACTTTTTTGCTCTGGTGTGTTCACATTTCTCCAGGTTCTCCTGCAGATTTTTCTTTTGCAGATCTTTTGGCACCTCCTTCTTGTTCAGTCTCAGGGTCCCAAAGGTGTCCATTTTGTGTTGTAAAAGAAACACTAAGTTCTAGAGAAGTATAAAAATTATATCTAATATACTTACAATAAGTTTTTAGGGCCAGAGATTTAGCTCAAGTTGTTACTGTGCCTATCTTGGAAGTACAAGAGTCTGAGTACAAGCCCCAGTACTGCAAAATTAAAAAAGAAAGAAAGAAAGAAAGTGTTTTCATAGATTGTAACACAAAATTATGTTATTTTTCACAAAATAAATAAGATTAATAAAAGAAAATAACCAGAACTTATTATTAGATTTTAACAGAAACAAATATCAATTGAAAATGTAACATTCTAAATTAAAAAATCTATGCAAACAACAATCAACATAAAACAAATGGATTTACAAGTGGAATTAGTAAAACAAAAATCCACTGATTGAAATGACACCTGTCCAGTGGACAATTGTGAGAGTATGAAAATGCTCTGCCTAAGTAATTCTTGGGCCAAACTGGTAAGTGGTTAAGCAGAGAACAACTGGTAGTGAAAGAATAAAATAAAAGGTAAGGCACTCATGAGCAATAACCATATATCAAAGACATAAAACATTAACAAAAAATTGAGCTGAAGTTAGTATCACCAATAATAGTAATAGTGACCATTGGGAGAGCTCAGAAAACAATAAAAAGAACATCTTTTAGAATCAGACATACAAGTAAATCTGAGTATTGTAATTCATAAGTTTTATGATCTTGAACATAACACTAAAAATGTCATCAAGCCTTAATCTTTATAATTACAAAGTGAAAATATCATTTGCTATGCAAAGTGCTCTGTGAATGTAAAGATGCAAAGCCTATCTCAGAGCACGTGATATGGAGCAGCCTGTAAATAACATTGGCTGCTACTAGCACATGTAAAATAGGTGCCTTTTCCCCTGAAAATATATATTGGAAAACATGGAGTCAGAAGTATTGCCCTGACTTAGCAGCTTGGTGTGAGCCTCCCTACGTGCCTATTCTCAATCCCAGTTAATAAACACATTAAGAATAAGATGGTGACAACTTTGCCTAGGAATAGGTCATTTTGCACAAAAATTCATCTAAAACACTGGGATGTAGTGAAGACAAAATGTGGAAATATGAAGGGGAAGTACTCTGTGAAATGTGAAATTAAACAAATACCAGCCACTGAAACTTCTATTCCCATTACCTTACATCAGTATTCACATACCTGTTACTCATCAGTTTTAGATTTTTTTCCTAACAAAGAAGCTCCCTCTCTGTGTGTTTATCTGTCTCTCTATCTCCATCTCTGTCTCTGTCTCTCTGTCTCTGTCTCTCTGTCTCTCTCTCTCCCTCTCTCTCTCTCTCACACACACACACACACACACACACACATTTTCTGAGACAAAATGCATGGAGATACAGGCCTGAGTTTCTCTTATAAATGTAATTTATTTAAACAAATAGTGCTCAGCTGATTTCCCTTGATACCAATGCTGGTATGACAACATTTCCTGCTTGCTTTACTTCACTGAAGCTTGAAGAATTCTACATGTATCTTTTTAAAAATTAAAAATTTCATCAGAAGGTTTGTTAATAATAAAATATTGCAGTTCTCTTTATTTCAATTTATAAGAAGCAATAACCATCAAAGCAGAAAGTTGTACATAATTTCTCTAAAGCTGTAAATTTTGCTAAAGGAGTAACTTTCAAAGTACAAGGAAGGTATTGGGACAGATCTGAGGCACAGCTGAGTATTTCATCATTGTATGATACACAAATAACTGAAAAAAATTTTTATATTAATCATTTCTATTTTGAGTCTCTCAAAATTATTCTCACAGAAGAAAACCCCCAAAACCACGAATAAAACTGTTGACAAAAATATCTTCCCCTCAATTCACACTGCTTTAATCAAAAGACAAAGATTTAAAAAATAGATCATATTATTATTTATAGTTATTTCACCCATTTTTAAGCCAAAAAGTATTATATGAGTGTGCAAAACTTTATTTAATGTTGATATGTTGATTCATATTGTTCTATAAATTTCTTCCAAACTTTTTTCTCTAGCAACAAGAGTGCCTCCATTTTTGGTGTTGAGCCAGCCAGGGTTGGTGCTCACTGTGTGGCTCAGGGCTTCTGTGAGACCAGTTACAGCAGTGACTTGATTCTGTTTAGCTCAGCATTTGCCTCCTTTTCAAGAACAGGCTGCGGGATTTGCCTGGACAAAGGGAGAAAATTCTCCTGTGAATAAGTACTGCACACTTGGAGCTGATCAAGCCATTGTCTCCCTGCCATTTCCCTCAGTTATCTTTGTAGATACCATTCAGAGAGAGAGTGTGTGTGGTGCACAGACAAACCTGGATAGATAAAAGAGCCCTGTCCTTTAGTAGTTATGTGACCTTTGGTAAGCTCTCCAATACCACTGAGCTTCAGTTTTTACATGTGTTGAAACAGAATAGTAAGAAATACATAAATACCTACTGTGTGGAGAGTGTAAGTGAATGGCACCTGTTTCAAGGCACAGCAGACCACAGGAAACACATTTTCTCTGTGAAATATCTTGTAAGAGGCTTGTTTCCACTATGACAAATAAGCTCTCCAAACTGAACTCAAAAGGATCATATCCCCATTTTAAATTTGTTCTCATTTTAATTTTACTGAGCCTAGGGAATTTCTAAAGACACAATCGATGCCATGATAATGAAGGGAATCAGAAATGATATTTAAATAAATAAAACAAGGATATCTCTTTTTTGTGGGGGAGGGGTTTGATACAGATTCTCGCTATGTAGTTCAGGCTGGCCCTGAGCTCAGCCTCTAACTCACATCACAGCAATCCTCCTGCCTCTGCCTCCTATACGCTGGGATTACAGGCTTGAGCAACCACACCTGGCACTGTGGTATGTGGTACTGATTGCTGCTGGGCATGAGTCTCCACACCCAGTATTGTATGTGGCTACCAGGGAATCAAACCCAGGTCCTTGCGCTTACAAGACAGGTGTCAGAACCACTGAGCTAAATCCGCAGCCCAGGGTATCTCTTGAATTTAGCGTTCCAACCTCTTAAAGCCTGAGCATTTTATTATACACCCCTGCGGTTTTCAGCTTGAAGGGATTTAACATGTGTCCTGAAGATATGTTTAGTACCATTTGGAAACAGCTTTTGTTGTCACAAAGGAGAAAGTGTCTCTGACATCTAGGGGTAAAAGAGAAGCAGTGCTAATTATCCTACAAAGCAAAAGACAGACTCACATGACAAAGAATTATTTGGCCTACAATGTCAATAGTGCCAAGTTTAATACAGATCATTTTATCTCATTCTCTTGACAAGGATTTATTGAATAGCTATTATACACCAGATATTATGCTGAGTGTTAAGATGAATAAAAAAAGAAATTTAAATTTAGAGTTTGCAGTCATGAAGACAGGAAGTGAAATAAATCATTACTCATAGAATATGGGGAAAGTATTTGCAGAGAAGCATGAAAAAGTCCCCATCTTTTTAGAGGAAAAAAGATACTAAGCAATAACCATGGTAATAGATATCACAAAAAGCGGCTATTATGAATCTTTTGAACATGTCCATGACAAGACTGCGGTCATTGAAGCAAGTAAATACAAAATTTCAAGCCTGTTAATGGACCACTAACAACTCGTTACAGTCAAAATGCTTCTGAAAGTCAACCATTGACAGCTTCTGTGTTAAATGTCTGTAATTTGGCTGATTCATATCAGAGAATGCCTTCATAAGGCAGATATCAAAGCACCTATTGCATCTGTACCTAACTCAGATGTGCTTCTGCACATGATCCAAACCTAAGGTCCAAAGCTTATCAAAGACATTAGAACTCATATCATCTCTTGTTTGTATTAATCACCTCTCTGAGCCTTCAAAAAGCACTTCTCATTTTTAAAGATATCACAGAACAATGGATAAAATTATTGAGAATGATTTCTCTAGACTCAATCACATTTTCACTCATGGCTTTTTGATAGCCATGAAACACTTTCAAAATAGCCATTCCCATGACCTCATTTTGGTGTGTAACAAGGTCGGTCCTACAGTACATCTCACATTTCAGATGGGCACAAAATAGTTCTTGAAAACTTACTCATCAACTCATTGTGTCAAAATCGATGCGGAAAATGAAAATTGGTGTATGAGACGAACTGTGAGATAGTCAAGTGCTGTGTTGTTAGTCTACAAGAGAAAAACAGTGGTGCTTCAACCTGAAAAGATGTAGATGGATTCTGATTCAACACTACCTTGGCGATTTAAGGAATGTCCATACAGGACCTTTGGTACCACTCACTGGGGGCCAAAAATACAGGAGGAGGGGAAATCCAGGTTGAGGAGATGTTGCTTTTATGATATGTTGAATATCAGGGTTCTCTAGGGAGAAAAGGAGCATATGTTAAAATTTAAATACAACTTAAAGATACTACATCCATACACAGCAGTACACAATAATGGGATGATAAACACTAAATATTAAGTCAGGTTGTACCTATTTAGTTAAGTAAATACATACTTCAGACATGAACTGTGGTTCATGTCATTTAAACTGGGCTTTCTTGTATGGTAGTAAATCTCTTGAGCAGGATTGTATTCTACATTTCTACATTTTAGAAAAAAATACTGCTGAGTCTCACTAATTTAAAAGAACATCAAGTGATATACTTTTTGTCTATTTGGAAGTCTTATCTTGGAAGAGGTCACTTGAGTGGTATTTCTGGGACTTCTGTGAAACTTGGGTGGTGTTATCAGCTGTGTCATCCGTGCTTTTTATGCAGTGAGCTTCTTTCTTCTTATCTTTGCATGTAGGAAAGAATGTTTTATCTGTGCACTCAAAGAAATGGCAGACACACAGCTGTTTAGAAGGCATGACTGAGAAGATCATGAAATGATGAATCATTTACTACACATTTACATGTATTATTCCATTCATTCATAAAGACGGTTCTCATAAAGAACCTAGGGCCTAAAATATTAAATGCTTTGCTCAAAATTATAGAACTTAAAAATAGCCATGTTGCTCCCACGCTGTAAGCCAGTTGGATACTACAAGGACATCTCTAGATGTCTGATTAGACGTTTGTGTGATCTGGATCAAGTTGCTTTCACTTTTTTCCTATATAAAATGGAACATTAGTATGTCTAACATTACATGGTTTGTGTGGAGCTGGAATTAAAACATATCAAGGATGTAATTTCTGAAATATAATTAGTCAAAGATTAGCTGCAAATATTTTTATTATTATATTATTTGATATACTTTTTATGTATATAAACTACAAAAACCAATCCTTTCTTTATGAACTTTTCTTCTTTTCCCTATTTCTGTTGGGTTGATAGTATTTATTGCATTCCATTTCTGCCTTTAGCTAATTTGAAAACCATAGATTTTTCTTTTCTTTCTATTTATTTCCTCAATTTTAATGAGCATATTTAATTACAAGTTTCTCACAAATTATGAATTTTCCACTGCTGAAAATTAGTACAAATGCAGACTTAATGCAATATTGTAGCTCAAGTCCTAAAGGGCAGGAACTTAGCACAGCCCAACTGGGCCTCTGCTTGGGACCTCCCAAGGCCAAAGACGTTAGCCAGGCTGGGCTCTGCTTTTTTCTTCTTCTCTCTCTCTCTCTCTCTTTCTTTCTTTCTTTCTTGGCTTTTCCATCCACATAATGCATTTTCATCATATCTATACCCTCCACTACATATCCGTATTCCTTTCTCAAAGGGCTGAGCTCTTACTTGAAAGTTTTTAGGGAAGATGATGATTATTAAAATAAAACATTAAAATGAAATTCTGAAAAGTGTGAAAGTCTTTTGCGAACATCAGTTACACAATAATTCATCCTTTAAAATAAAATAATGATGGAGAGACGAATAAGTTCCACACATGTCTCTGACTGCAAGTACTTCAGAAACTATAAAGATATACAAATAATCAAAGAATGTTTTCAAAACAACATAAGTTCTGAAATACTAAAGTCAAGCCCAAAATATTTCAAGCATTTTGCATTTTAAATTCATAACTTAAATATATTTACAGGAGTTAAGTATTAGATGGTCTCATATATAAACTGAAATGATGGGAGGGCAGAGAAATGGGAAAAATGAAAATCAAAATATATCATGTATAGGTACAAATTTATAATATTGAATGGGACCATAATGTATATCTAAAATGTACCAGTAAACTCATTAAATGAAAAAAAATAAATTGAAGTGGCAGTCCAAGTGAACTTAACCTCTCTTCTAGCAATATGTCTGCTTCATCCAGGAATAAAGTAGCTATAACTATGTGAATATCACTTTGAATATACTAGTGGACACAGAATGCAATTTATTCCACATTTCTGGTGATAGGAAAATAGATCTGGAAAATTTGGAAACACCTAGTAAGTTCCGAGGTGGCAGACATGGGGCAAGGAGAAGGGAGCAAGGAGGGGAAACATAAACAGAATGCAATATTTCTAAACTAACCCATTTGCAAAAAGAAGAAAATAAGACAGAAATGACAGCAAGCATTTATTTATTTGAAACCAAAAGAAAATAGTTTCATAAATAGAATCCACAGTGCTCTCATATTTAGTCTTCCAGTAGAGTGAAGATCTGATGTTTTTCGGATTGATTTGTAGCATGTTTTTAGAACCCATGTGTGTAAGTGTGTTTGCGTGTGCACACCTGTAAAGCTCACTCCCTGGAGTTTTTAAAAATTGAAATCTTTATTGCACATTACATAGAAACATCATATAAGCATGAACAGTGAGAGTTTGTACCTGTGTATGACACAATTTAATTCTCATTTTTTTCTCATTCCCTTACCCACCCTACCACCCCGACCTCTATATACATAAGCTTTGTTTACTTTCTTTTTTATTATAATCTCATTATTTTCCCCTCTTTTTTACCCCTTCAGTCCATTTCCCTTTGAATATTTTCTATTTCACAATACATAACATACATTCTAGCACTCATTTACATCTTCATTTTCTCATACCAGAGAAAAGATATGATATTTACACATCTGTGACCTATTTATTTCACTTATGAGGACATCCTGCAGATAAGTCCATTTGAGTATAAATGAGTCCATCTTATCATTTTTTATGGCAGAGTAATACTCCATTCTGTAAAAGAACTGTGAGTTTTTTACCCAGTCTCCAGTAGTGAGTTTTTAAAATAAGTATGATTACTAGACCAGGATTCATAAGGCAGAGAAATTCCTAGAATCACTTAAGTTATTTCTAAATATGAATGTTCAGACCCCTTCTTCATAGACATGGCATTGAATCAAGACATTCAGAGGTAGTTCCTCAAGAGCTCTTCCCCATTTTATACAATTACAAGGAACTTTTGGAATTTTACACTTATTCAACATAAAACAGTATCTATTATATATGTCAATTCTGCATGCAAAGAAGTGTTAGGGATTTCTGGGGTGTAGGAGAGGCACTGGGCATAGAAGTTGAGTCCAGGTCTTGACCTCAAATGGATCTATGGCTAGCTTTTCATCTGTAGGGTGGGATAATATCTATATCTCTACTTATAATTGAATATTTATTATTTTAAAGAATAAATGAAGTAACAAATTTAAAGCATTTACCTCATAAAGTAAGAATTTAATCAATATTAGTAAATAACTGTCATCTATCATTCTCATTGTCACTATTTTTATTACTATTTCTATTATTATTGTCCTGAAGTTGACTTATCAAAGACAACCCAATCAGACTGCCGACTTACTCAATCCAGACCCTACAGCCTTGAGGGGTGTGGCAAGAGAAAATGCTACATACAGATGAAATGTTAAAAAACCAATCAAATGGTCCACATGGGTCTGTGAGATACAGAGACATGAGGTTCACGGAAGTATCACATCATGGTAGTTAAGACTGCGAATGTGGAGCTGCTTGCTCTGTTTCAGTTCTACCACTGGCCTGGTTTGTCCCAAAGCTAGTTATTTACACTCTCTGCCTCAAATACAAGATGTAACAGGAACTATGTATCCCTCATAGAGTCACTGCAGGATTATGTAAAATAATTGTTGTAAATCGCTTATAACAGTCCCTGGAATAGACCAAGTGCTTGATAGAGAAGAGCCATTAGCACACAGCCAGTTCGAGACACAGGACAGAGAAGAGCAATAAGTATTTGTTGATTTACTAGAAGCAATGTTATTGCTAGCAAACCTGGGGCCTCTAACAATAGTGTCATTGGGTTAAAACTGAGGGACTCAGCGGCACTGTGCCTGCCTGGGAAGCACAGTCCTGAGTGTGAGCCCCAGTACTGCAAAAACACCTAAAACAAAACAAAACAAAACAAAAAAACTAAAGGGAAAAGAATCATTGAAATAAATATTCAACATCCATGCATTTCAACAACCCTGTATTTCAATGGTCTTCCTATCACTCAAATAAAGTAAAAGTTAAAAGAGTTTTGGAATCCACAACACATATATCTCACTTTCTAGGCCTCTTACCACCCGCCAAAGTGCTACAGACTTACAAATACACACATATGTGTGTTTCAAAAATACATATATGTGACGATTGGCTCTGTTATCCCTGAATATCTTCTAATTTATTGACTGATGTAACCTCACAGATTATTTTTGTAAGTTGAATATTTAGATACAGTTTGATCATTGGATCGGATAGCCTGGCCCCACGAGTGGTGGTTTTCTGAGAAGTCACACACCATCTTTCTGCACTAAGAATATCCAAAATTCGACTTTACAGATTCTCTCTCCTGAAGAAAACTAAAATTCTTGTGTAAGTCCAAAAGCCACAGGTGTCCATCCCTGCCCAATGGCCCACTTTTGCAATACTGAGAGACACTAAGGTCAGTCAATATTAGCTTCCATAAGAACTAATTATGTAATTCTCTAAGCCACTGAACTAATTGCTTGAAAGATTTTTTTCAAACCTTTGCTTATTAATATCCCTGAACTATTTTTAATCTTTTGCTTCCTAGATATTTTGGGGCAAAGAAGCCCATGCCAAGTAGATTACCATTTCCTGAGCATTGCGCGCGCACACACACACACACAATATTATCTCACTCGCTCTTCTTTTCTTAGTTACTTTTCTCATTGTTGAGACAAAATATCCAGCACCACAGGTTAAGGGAGGAAGAGTTTATTCAGCTCACAGTTTGTACAGGTTTCATTTCATAATAGACTGGTTCCAACGCAGGGCAGGATGGCAGAGGGGGCACAAGGTGACGAATTAACAAAGGACAACCACAGCGCTATCTATCCCTACAGCTTATCTGGGCTATTAGAGCGGGAGGCACTCATATCTGTAATCCTAGGGTCCTTGATCCAGCCATTGTACCATAAATCAATCCTAGAATCACTCGCGCTAATGCCACCTTTGAAAAAGCTCTACCTATGACTGCATGAGGCTTTGGGGGGACATCTCAACACAAGCCGTAATACCTCCCGATAACCTCTAAAGCAGAAATGTCAGACACTTTCTGTACTCTCATCTTCAAGATCTACAGACACAAGTTTATATGAGCACAGTAAAACAGGACTCCAGATGTGCAGTCCAGGCCCTTGTTAATGTATCAACCTTTGAGACTTTGGATACATGAACTGGAGGCCAGAGAAGAAATGGGGTGAAGGGGGAAAAATAATAAGATTATAATAAAAAAGAAAGGAAACAAAGTTTATGTATATTGAGGGTGGGGGTGGTAGGGTGGGTAGGGGTATGGGAAAAATGAGAATTAAGTTGTGTCATATAGTGGTACAAATTCCTATTGTTGAGTGCAAACATGATGTGTATATGTAATGTACAAATAAAGATTTTAATTAAAAAAAAAGAATTATAACAAAACTGCCCCAAAGGAAATCTTTTGAGTTATCTGTCTAGGTTCAGGGCTGTTGACATTTTTCTGAGAATCGAACATATACTACAGCCACGTTCATGTATCCATAACATAGTAAATAAATATATAAATGTTTTGTTCTTTCCTTACAAAATAGCCTGGAAACAGCTCCCCCTTGATGGCTTTGGAAGAAGCCTACCTTCTCCACAGTTTGAAACAGCTGGTGGAGTCGGTAGTGCTTCTGCCCTGGCTGGGTGGGTGGGGGCAGGACTCCAGCTGTCTATCAACTAACCCACACGTATGTGGGGTTTCCGGCCCCTTCGGGGCACCTCAGCGACCGCCACCTCTCTTCCTCACCCCCAAGAGCAACAGCCAGTTTTCCGCACCTGGCACTGGACTCGAATGCCTGTTTGGACGCTGGATGCTTTGGGCAGCGGTTCTCTGTCCACCTGGGGAGAAGCGCGTACTGCTTCGAAGGGACCAGACCCACCGAGGATCCGCGGATCACTGCAGCCCAGTTTCCGCCGTCCTTGGGGCGGGCGGGGGAATCGGGTTTCCAGGAGGGAACTTCAGAGATCTGGTTTGGAGAAAACTCCCTAAATCCCCGGGATCCTCAGAAAAGCTGGAAAATCAAGACACCTCCTTCTACCGGCCGCTGAGAATTGAGGCGCGGAGCTCGGAGGGTTGCGGTGGGGTCGGCGGGGGCATCTCTTCTGCCGCGAGCGGAGCCGATAACCGAGAGCAGACGGAGGCGTGAGGAAGGTCGGACGTGGAGAGGTGTCCCTCCCGGAACAGACTGGACACTGGAGCGCAGTGAGTTCGCTGGCTTCCCCGGGGCAAGGCTCGTGAGACGGCGCCAAATTCGGGCGCGTAGACGCGAGCTTTCCGGGCTGGGCTGTTGAAAGCAGACGTGGGTCCCAAGAGACCGGAGAGTGAGGCTCGGGAAAGGGTGAGACGCCCCGAAATGGTCCGGAACGTCCGGTAATCCAAGTTTTGGGAAGAGTTTTGGGAAAGCGCGGGGATCCTGCCTATTTATTAGGCCTAGGAGCGCACAAGCGTCCCAGCCCCACCCCGCCGCGGTGATGCACCGAGGGCAAGTCGCCCACGTAGGCGGGAGGGACCAATCGGGGCCGGACCGGCGCAGGCCCGGGGCGAGCGGAGCGGGAGGCGCGCTGTGCGCGCACGAATCTCGCATAAATAACTGAGGCCGGGCCCGGATCGGCGCGGTCGGGAGCTCGGGGCTCAGCGCGCGCTTTGCGGGAGCTGGACGGGCGCGGGGCGGGCTCGGGAACCGGGGCGCCGGACTGAGCGCGGCGGGACAGGCAGGAGGGACGGGCGGAAGGATTGCGGAGAGGGTCCCGGCGGCTCCGGGCCCAGCACCCCGCGCTCGGGAGCGGCCTCGGGGCGCGGCCCGACAGCATGCGCTTCCCCGGAGACGCGCTCGCCGGCCCGGCGGGCAACGCCAGCGCCTGGTGGCTTCTGCCTGGAGATGGGGCCAACGGCAGCCGCGGGGTCGACGTGCCCGGAGAGGGCGACGACCCGCCGCGGGACGCGCGCGACGAGGAGCTGGCCAAGGTGGAGATCGCCGTGCTGGCGGTGACTTTCGTGGTGGCGGTGCTGGGCAACAGCAGCGTGCTGCTGGCTCTGCGGCGCACGCCCCGCAAGACGTCCCGCATGCACCTCTTCATCCGGCACCTCAGCCTGGCCGACCTGGCCGTCGCCTTCTTCCAGGTGTTGCCGCAGCTGTGCTGGGACATCACCTACCGCTTCCGCGGGCCCGACTGGCTGTGCCGCGTGGTGAAGCACCTGCAGGTGTTCGCCATGTTCGCGTCGGCCTACATGCTGGTGGTCATGACCGCCGACCGCTACATCGCCGTGTGCCACCCGCTCAAGACCCTGCAGCAGCCCGCGCGCCGCTCGCGCCTCATGATCGCCGCCTCTTGGGTGCTGAGTTTGGTGCTGAGCACGCCGCAGTACTTCATCTTCTCCATGATCGAAGTGGACAATGTCACCAAGGCACAGGACTGCTGGGCCACCTTCATACAGCCCTGGGGTACCCGCGCCTACGTCACCTGGATGACAAGCTGCGTCTTCGTGGCGCCCGTGGTCATCCTGGGTACCTGTTACGGCTTCATCTGCTGCCACATCTGGCGCAACGTCCGCGGAAAGACCGCGTCGCGCCAGGGCAAACGCGCGGGGGACTCCGCAGGCGCCTTCTGTAAGGGGCTCTTGGGGGCGCCCTGTGTCAGCAGCGTGAAGACCATTTCCCGCGCCAAGATCCGCACGGTGAAAATGACTTTTGTGATTGTGACGGTCTATATCCTGTGCTGGGCGCCCTTCATCATCGTGCAGATGTGGTCGGTCTGGGATGAGAAGTTCATCTGGACCGGTAGGTGCTGGGACTGGGCGGGCGGGAGGCAGGCGCTGTGAGGTGCAGTTTTTCATAGTATTCTCAGCATGGCTCTTGAACTTACACATGCATAAAAACCACATCTTGGGGTCATAGAGGAAACTGTCAAAAGTGCAAATTTCTGAAGTCTCTACTCTAGACTTAATAATTCAGTATTTCTACAATGAGACCCAGGAATCAACATTTGGAGCGAGTAATGGTGACACTATTACTACACACCCAGAAACTGTCCTAGAAACTGCACCACCAGCCCCAAAACAGAATAATGGCCTTTTGCCAAGTCACGAACTACTTTGTGAGTTTCCTGCTGTCGAGTCTATTGGATTCAGGAAGTATTCTAGTGTCCTAACTGCATCTCGTTGGGCTGTGAAAAATATCCCAACTAATAGAAAAAATGTATAGAAGTTCCCCAAGGGCAAAAATAAAAATCTTTTTTCTGGAGAAAACTGGAAAAAGATTCTTAAGAAGTCAAAAATTCAAAATTGTCATTTAGTTTATATTCCCCTTTTTGTCATAATTTTTTCTAAAAATATTACTTTCTTTTTCCGTGGTATTTTAAAGTGGTGTTATTGATATAAATTAAATTTTTTCAACAAATTCAGTAGTCTTTTAGCAATAATTTGACCACACGCTATATAAATCTTGTGAAGTACAGAGAACTAGCTTTGTTTGATTTTAATTCCTTCACAAAATAAAAAGTCTGATTTCATAGGAATTTACCCAAAAACTATTATCCAGTTTTTCATCTTGTAAAATATTTTTGTAAGAAGAAAAAACCTTTTTCAAAAATACTACAAAAATATTTCCAAGAATGGTTACACTCTGGATATCTGAGTTACACTCAGGTATCTGAGAGGAGTGTCCTTTATACTGCTTATGATTACAATCCGAGTAGATGCCATACATTTTCCAAGTTTTACTTGCAAATAAAACTTTTCAATGTGAATTTAATTGAACAAGTAAATATTACTGTAGGCTGTAACATTATTAATAAGGAAAAATACAACACAAGCTAGTTTTTACTTATATTTTTCTGTCCTGTTTGATCTTAAAAAACCTCTAATATTGCCAGTCAGGTAAAAATCCAACCTAATTATTACTGTATTGACAATTAGAAACAATTACTAATGGCTTCTGCCCTGGTGCATAGAAATTTAAGCGATTTCTATTTTTAACACAATCAGCCATGGAAAAGGATCATTTTCAATAGCAATATCTACCACTAAATATTTGCTAATCTGTAATTAATTTTCACAAGAGTCAGAAAATCCTAATTTACATACATTAATCAAAGGAAAGGCAATGCCTTCTCATTATTAGAAAAAAACCACATGATCAGTGTAATAGTTTCATTGTGAAAACTTATGATATTTATGTAAATTGCCAGTACTCGGTAACACAAATGTTTCAAAATTCTGTGGGAATTTCTTGGTCTGGCTGTTCTTTATATAATTTAATTGTTTGAAACAAGGATGTTTTCTTTTAAAATCAGACCAAATTTCTAATGACTCATACTAAATAGCCTTGCACATTAAAAGAGTATGTTGAATGGTTCATACTACTAACTATGGTCTGTGGTGCTGTACTTCTGCCTGTGCCATGAGGATGAAAATAATTTGCTATGTATGGGTTTAGACGCTTGAGATTTCATTGGAATGTTAGCCATTCCATCAGTCTCTGTCTATTAGCACATGCTCATATAAGTCTAAAGTATACAGAGAATTTTTAAAAGATGAACTATTTCATAGATATACCTCTTGAAATTAACATATCCTATTTAAATATTTTAATTGTTATTATGGAACATTTACATTAATTATAAGGCATTTTACTTATAAAAATATTTTACAATCAAGCAATATCTATGTGCCACCGATTTCCTTAACTAATAAGCAGGATCATTCTCTGTACTAACCTATAATTCTTTTCCTCTTTACTCGCTAGAAAAATGAGTTTATACAAGGCTCCATTTCTTGTTTTAACAATTTAAATACTCTTTCTTTATAATTTTTCATATAGATTCAGAAAACCCTTCTACCACCATCACTGCATTGCTGGCTTCCTTGAACAGCTGTTGCAACCCCTGGATATACATGTTCTTTAGTGGTCATCTCCTGCAAGACTGTGTCCAAAGCTTCCCATGCTGCCAGAACATGAAACAAAAATTCCCCAAAGAAGATACCGACAGTATGAGCAGAAGACAGACATCTTACTCCAATAATCGAAGCCCAACAAATAGCACAGGTACCTGGAAGGACTCACCTAAATCTTCCAAGTCCATCAAATTCATTCCTATTTCTACCTGACCCCAGGTTCATACAGCCTGACTCTTGTGACTGACTTTTTGGTCTCTTAGTAGAACTCAGCTAGAAATCTTGAGAACAAATGAACTCATGTGAGAGAAAATAATTCATCCCATTTTGTACAAGACTTTGTTTCTAGTTGCATTTTCCACATTGCTATGAGCCAGCAGTGTGAAATGTTTTATACAGAATGTTAATGAAAACACACTACACTGAAATGTGTAACCTGGTTTCCAGAAATATAATGGGAGTTACAAAGGAAAAATCAGAACCACCTGGACTTTATATTTTGTTGGTTTATTTTTGTTTCTGATGTAAGTCAAGCTTGACTGGTTTTCTGACAAACAGAGGTCTTCACTTAGAGGAGACTTCAGAGTAATTGTGTTTCCATCCAATAAAATCAACGCACTCATCATAATGTGAAACTCTGAATGGCAGCCTGGAGAATGGTATCTTGGAGAAGTATGAGCTGGGGCATGTTGAGCAGAAGGTGGCTACTTTAGAGTGAAAAAACAAAGTTCTATTGAAACAATAAATCACTCTGAATTTCAACATGACAACTGACAGTTGGTCCCTTTAGGTTTCTCACTATATATGGACTCTGATATATTGTAAACAGGTCAATGATACTTTTTTCCTCACACTACAAGATTATTTTAAAGTTTGAGTTGTTTGAGGAATTTTTTTTTTTTTTTTGAGACGGTCTCACTTTGTAGTTCAGGCTGGCCCTGAGCTCAGCCTCCAACTCACATCACAGCAATCCTCCTGCTTCTGCCTCCCGAGTGCTGGGATTACAGGCATGAGCCACCATGCCTGGCACTGTGGTATGTGGTACCACATTGCTGCTGGGTGTGAGTCTCCATGCCCAGTATAGGTATGTGGTTACCGGGGATCGAATCCAAACCCTTGCACTTGTAAGACAGGCACCAGAACCACTGAGCTAAATCCCTAGCCCTAAGAATGCTAAGTTTTATAGAAAAGTGGAAAAAGATTCCATAATATAGCCTGAAGACTTGTCTTGGACATGGGTGAATTTCTTGTGTGATGCTGGATATTAAGATGATCATTCTTTTCGTGTTAAGTGAATCCAGCTTTATAGCTGAGACAGTCTTCCTGATAGTGATTTAGAATAAAATGCCCCTTCCATGTATAATTGGGAGGCCCTTCTAATCTCCCATCCACCTAACAGTTTCAGAATAGAGAAGAACAAGATTAAGGGGATAAAAGTAGAAAGGTAGATGGAGAGAGAATTCCACTGTGTCTAGTCTGAGTTCCATCTTACTAAATGCATGACTTTGGACAAACTCCCTAAAAGCATGAAGCCTCTGTTTTCTTGGCTGTACAACAGAGTTGGTGACACTTACCTCACAGGGTTGTTGTGAGGACTGAATAGCATTAAATGTGTGAAAAGAGCTTCATAAATTGTCAAGTGGTGTATATATGTATGCCATATTATTACGTTCTTGAGATCTCCAAAATTGCACAGAGGTTTTAACACTTCTTTTTAATTGAGCAAAAGTGGTTGATTTCATGTCTGTGATATGAAATCCTGAAATTTAAATATATATCTGCTGAATCATGGGAAAACATTGCCAGCAGCCACTCAACCTGACTTGTCTTGCTCAACTAAAGTTTTCCAGTATATAGAACTTGCTGTTCTTTCAGTTTAGGTGAACCAAAGTCAACTGAGAACCTCAGTGGCTTTTATTTCTAAACACAGATAAGTTACAACACTCCTACAGGTGATGCATTTTTTTGTTAATGGAGCTTTTTTTAAAATTATTTTTTTGTCTAGCCATTTTGTCTGACTCCTTTTTAAAAATCATGCAGCAATTTGAGAATAAATAGTTTGAGTCTCTTAAAGGAAAGAATAGTGACTTTTAGTAGTAGTACATGGCTTCTTTCTTTAACTTTATAGATCAGAGGGTGTGGACTGCATGGCACTGCAACCTGAACTCATCAACTTCACTCCTCTTCATTCTCTTGTCTTTCCAACATCTAGCCCTTAGGTTCCCTAGGTTAATGAGTCTAAAAAATATTTTCAAATGTTCTGTAGAAAGTACTCTGTTGGGTTTTAGAATTCCTCTTTCTGAAACTAGCAAATAGAACTAGGACTATATCTCAGAGGTAAGCACTTCATAGAACTCTTGAGGCCTTAGGTTCAATTTCATGCAAAACAAGTAAAGCAAAAAGTAAATAAAAATCACAAGTATATTTCCTAAAGTGCATTGTTCAGTATAAGTCATCAACCAAATTAATCATTTCTTTATAAGAGATAGAGCTATAACTCTACCTCTGTTAGATGGTCAACCTTTTTGAGTATTTCTCTTTGAAAATTTAAAAACTAAAGACTTATTTGGGGACAAAGATGAGTCTTTTTTCCATAAAATTACCTCCATTTTCAAGGTAATAATTTTTGCTCTTCTATGAATACCATGTCACAAAGTTGGCACGTGTCACCAAGGAAACCGATTCCATTTGACTTTATTTATAGGAGCATCTCTCAAATAAAATGCACATCAACCTCAAAGTCCTACCTGTCTTTTCTTCTTTTAGATACATCAAGAGAAACAGGCTGGAAAGACCCAAGAAGATCTAGATTCTACTTTTGCAGCACTCAAATATGTAGTCTTGCTCTCTGGAGGATTAGTCAGGGAAATTTATTGTATCGACTGCTAAACATTTTAATGTTATACATCCAGAGATGGCATTCATATAACTCCAGCCTACATTCCAAATTGGAAGAATCCTGCCTATTTCAGGAGAAAGAAACTATGGACAGTGAGGAGGATGTGTTCTGTGAAGAAAAGTTTTCCTTTTTTTGGCCAAAGAGAAGACCTGAGTTATGCCAAATGAAAGTTTCCAGTCAAGGCTTATTTTTTTTCCTAGGGTAATCTGTGGGAAGATTTATGTGAGTATTAGAAGTGCAGTTGATAGAAACTGGTCTGTCAAATATTTGATAAATATTAATTGTTAATGTAAAAGAAATATTTTAAAGGACACACAACATGTTTAGTTGAGGTAACTTGGGGGCATATATCTTTAAAGTGTAGAACTACATTCCTTTTTGCTTTGCAAGTTCACTTAAAACAAAAGTTTAGAGGAAATTAGTGCAATTATTGACGTTTATACTCTGGTCAAGAGTATATACAGAGTTACCATCAAGCAAGAAAGGCTTACACCGTGATTCAAGGAATGATGTAGTGGCACAGTAAAGAATACCAAGCAATCTTTACAACATGCCAAACTCTCTGTGCTTATTACAGTTACTGGAATGGACAGCCACTCATGACTGAAAATATAACTTTCACCTATTACTGCATATAACGTAATCCAGTTAGGTTAAAGATCTCTGTTTTCAGACTAATCCATATAATTTTGTAACTTGTTAGGGACTTGGAGCTTTAAATTATAGCCTCACAGCTTGACTTTACTTAAAACAGAGATGGCATCTAGGGTAAAGCTGAGCCTAATCCTTCACTCCAAATATCAGAGATTAGGTTCCCATTACCTTTCCTAATTTGGGGCATTGAGGATTATCATATGGAGGCAAAAGCTATTATCAGCTGAAGCCCACAGAAGCCATCAGTGGTGCATCCTGAGAGTCCAGGAGTAGCTATTCCATCCTAGTCCTCCCCCTCCATGGGTCCTGTCAGCGTCACTCAGTGCAGCCTTTAGAATCATGAGTGACAGGGGACAACAAATATTACATAATGATCCCTCATTAGAATTTGACCTTAACCAATTTGAGTGAAAACAGGAAGACTGTTTAGGTAAAAGCCCATCCCCAGTACATTCTAAGTGTGTGGAATCATAAATTGTGGTTTTACTCTATGTATGGACTCTTAAAGCATAATGCTTTGATACCTTGTTTAAGAACATATAACATGAATAAAAATATATTTGCTATCTTTAGTATATTAGGATTAAAACATTATTTTACTATAACTAAAAATTAAATGTCATTGTCTTTGTGTTGTTGTTTTGCCTTGGGTTTTGTTGTTTTTGTTTTGTTTTCTTTTTGTTGTTGTCATTTTTTGGTAGTACTAAGATGGAACCTAATGTCTCACAAACGCGAGGCAAATGAACACCACTAAGCTACACGACTAACTCCCTTTACCCTCATACAAATATATATTTTATGTTGATTTATGTTCTAAAAAAAGAAAGCAACGTGTTGGATTATTTTGATATTCCCGGGTTAAATTCAGCAAGAGATATTAAAAAATTAACCTGGTAATATCAGAATTACTACTTTTCCACACACAGAGGTAGTTGTTTTTACATCACAAGATTTGTTTTTTACAAATATTGTAGGACACTTTAACTCAGAAGGGTAAAAAACATACAAGAATTGATGTATATTTGGTGTACTGTTCTTGAAAGTCTTTCAAAAGTTCTATGTTCTCCACCTGATTATACTATATAGAGTAATTTCAGTGTTTTCCTTGGGCTAATTATATGACTACTATTTTGAACAGATGTTGAAGTGTTTTATGATTATGTTTAGTCTTTGGTCCCTTAAAGAAAAAAATGGCTTATAGTATATTTGCAATAACTGATATATTATTGCTTACTATTGCTTATTATTGCTTTACTGTATGTTGGCATATATGTAAATAAAAACAAATTTCAGATTTGCTTGTAATAATTTTTATAACGGTGTAAAGTCTATTATGCTGAGTTTGAGAAAACAATGGTTTCTTTTGTTGGTAGCTAATGACAGCTTATGTTTGAGAACAAAAGTAAGTGTGTTAATACAACTTGGTTATTAGAAGAATAAGGGAAACTTTGAAGTTATCTTTTCAATTAATAACCAAGAAAATAAATCACTTTGTAAGACATCAAAATAATCAGAGCTTGTTGAAATTGTGTGTTATCCAGCCTTTAAAATGTCATCCATGTTAATTTATTTCTAGAAATTTGTCAGATTGACTTTGTAGGCTTAAGAATCAAGAATATTCCTTTTAAGGTCTTTAAAATTAGAATTATTTTCCCTGTGGACTAATAAATTCAAATCTTATTAACTTTCAACTTGTGTTCTTTGTTTTTTCAATTTTATAAGCTGAATCCTGAAAGCATAGACTGAAAGCTAATTTGGGGTTTGGCCTAAACTCTAAGAGCAGTGAATGCCCAGAATTTATGAAATGGAATTTTAAATCTTTATTTTAAAATACAGCTGTTATTTTTAAAGACCTATAATAAATGCCCAAGGAAAACAGGATTTCTACCAATACATTCTTTTCATAAGAACCTATGGATTGGGTAAATCTGAAATGCTGTATATATCAAAGAGACTCATAAAAATGCACTAGTGTAGAGTTACTCTTCTCTACTGTCTATCTTTAACATTCCCGTATGTTTAGAGTTATAAATTTTGCTTTGTTTTTGATTTTCTGTACTCCCACTGGCTTTCAGACATCTTCTCTCTGGCACACAGTGAAAATGTTTTGCTCTGTTGGTTCATTGGTCTATTTTTACTAAATGATCACACTGTGTCTATCTTAAAAATAAGAAATGTCTCTTTCATCTTTGCAATCCCAGGGTCTGTTATAAAAAGCTGGTCAATTAATAAGGTAAATGAAGATATACTAAATATATGTATCCATACAAACATATATGGATAGACATGGAAATTCATATATATCAGTATGAGATATTGTGCATATTAAAAGTAGAAGCTTCAATTTAAAGAGCATATTTAGCTTAATAAAAAGTAGTAGAAGAGAGAATGAGTCCTAGTTTCCCATGATCTTTTTTTGAATGATCTTAGGAAGTTATTTGAATGGATCTAGACACCTAATCAACAACTTGGTTGGAGAAAAAAACTGAATTTACAGATAAACTCAAAATTAATCTTAAGGGAAAATCTTTGTTATCATTACAGTGATGTATCCCTAAAAATCTGTCCAGTAGGACTTCAGCAGAACTTAATTCCATCCCCCCACAAATCCCCAGCCTACATGACTTCACCAAAGCATCTGTATTTTGAACATAGCTCCATTTCATAATTTATTTAACCTAAATACTTACTACCATTTTAATGGACCTAAGCTTCAGTGCTGAGCCAGTTTTTTCTTTCATATACAGGAAAATTATATTTAGTCTCATTTCATTTCTTTTGCAAAACCTGCGCCTATCCCTAGATCTCAAGAAAATTCTAGGGTTTTTTTATGAGTTCTTACTTCTGCTGAATGGTCACTACTAGTTTGCTTCTCTTGACTAATTTTTTCTCTCTAGTATGTATTCGTTGTGGGAAGTTGTGTTGTACATAACACCTCTTAGTTCTTTTTTTAAAAATTCCCTTTCCTTTCTCTCCTTTCTCCCCTTCAATCTTTTGGTACATGTTTGCAGTACATAGTGTTTACATTCCTTTTTGGAGTTGGTACATGTATAGAAAACATTCACATTCCATTTTTAAAGCCTTATCTCTTCTCTCCTTCCCATCTCCTTCCATTATTTTATCCCTTTCACCTTTGAAAATGACCTATCTCCTTACTTCGTTTTCCTATATTATTTTTTGCTCTTTAGTCTGGGTTGTAATAATTTTTAATAAAATTTAAATATTCACAGTATATTTCATTCATCCTTTGCCTCAAAACTTTTTAGCTTTAATTGAAATCTTTTTTGGTACATTATACATACACAACATGATTGCATTCAACAAATAGAATTTGTACCAGTATATGACACAACTTAATTCTCATTTTTTCCCATAGCCCTACCCACCCTACCACCCCCACCCCCTATGTACATAAACTTTGTTTCCTTTCTTTTTTGTTATAATCTCATAATTTTCCCCCTTCATCCCATTTTGCTTTGAAAATTTTCTATTTCACAGTATATAACATACAATTCTAGAACTCATTTACATCTTTATTTTCTCATACCGAGAAAAGATGTGATATTTACACATCTGTGACCTATTTATTTCACTTATGAGGATATGCTCAAGGTATGTCCATTTAAGTAGAAATGATTCAAACTTATCATTTTTTATGGCAGAGTAATACTCCATTCTATAGAGGAACCACAGCTTTCTTATCTAGTCTCCAGGTGATGGATATTTGTGTTGTTTCCAAGATGTAGCAATCACAAATTGGGCTGCTATAAACATGGGTGCACATATGTCACTATGATGTGGGTTTTTAAATTCTTGTGTGTATATACCTAGCAGAGCAATAGCTGAGTCAAATGAGAACTCCAATCCCAGCTTTTTGAGGAATCTCCAAACTTATCTCCACAGGGGTTGTACGAGTCTACAGTCCCACCAACAGGGGAGAAGGGGGAGAGTGCTGTATTTTTCATTGTTCTCTGCAGCCTCGCCAACATTTGTTGCTGGCTAATTCTGAAATGGCAGATATTCATTTATTCATTTTTGTGAGGCAAAAGGCAGTTGCACAGAGGTCAGAGCACGTCGCAAGAGAGCCCAGGGACTGTGTATAACAGGGGCAGGGCCAGGGAGGAAGCGGCCTGCGCCACTGCAGCTGTGCCAGGTCCAAGCACATCAGAAGAGCACCCAGGGACTGTGAATAGCAGCGTGCAGGGCCACAGAGGCAGTGGCCTGCACCACTGCAGTTGCACCAGAGTCAGAGCACACTGGAGGAGTTCCCAGGGACTATGTATAACAGTGGGATGGGCCACGGAGGTGACTCTGAAAATGGAGAATGAAGAGGATTTCAGAAAATGGAGAAACATCCTTTGTTTCTGGGTAGAAGGAACCAATATTGTCACAGTGGCCATACTCCCAAAACTGCTAGATAAATTCAATGCTATCTTGATTGAAATCTTAACATTATATTTTACAGTACTAGAGAAAATAATCCAAAAATTCACCTGGAAAGATAGCCTCTTTAACAAATGGTGCTGGAAAAACTGAGTTTTAACTTGCCAAAGGCTAAAACTAGATCTAACTCTTTCACCATGTACCAAGCTAAAATCAAAGTGGATAAGAGACTTAAACATTAAAACAGACACTCTCAACCTACTACAAAACAGGTTAGGTAAAACTCTTGAAGACATTGGCTTAGGGAAAGGCTTCATGAACAAAACTTCTATAGCACAGGAAATGGCTAAGGAAATCAACAAATGGGACCTCATTCTTTTAAAAAGCTTCTGCACAGCAAAGGAAACCACCAACAGTGCAAACAGGA
>PVIR01026376.1:0-23973 GCA_004026965.1 Petromus typicus | reverse complement strand
TATCCTCATAAATGCAAAATTATTCTTTAAAACTGATGGAGACATATCGCTCACAACAAAATACATCAAAAGTAATTTTATTGCCAGCTAGTTATCATTTCATGAAGTAATCAAATCAATCCTAGTGAAGATAGAGAGACCAACATCACCAAAAAGCCAAAAAGAAAAAGTAAAACTCTATTTGGAGAGTAGTTGAACAAAAGGAAAAATAAAAACATTGGAAAGCAGTGCAATAACAAAATTCGGTATATCCCGTTTAGCGATAATACTCAATGTAGATGTTTCATATCTCCATCAACAAATACTTCCAGGATGGATCAAGGATAAAACCAAACTATATACTAGTTTTCAAGAGATACAGCTCATCCATAAAGATACACTAAAAATTTAAAAAAGAAAATCATATTTAATGCTGTTGGATCCCAGAGGAAAGCAGGAATAGCTAATTGTTTTCAGACAAAGAGGACTTCAAGACAAAACTGATCAGAAAAACAAAAAGTGCACTATGAACTCTTAAAGGGAACAATTCAATAAGAATTGATAACAATTATACAGATTTATGCAGTGAGTGCTGACACACCTAATTATATAAAATAAAACTATTGGACATACAAAGACAAATGATCACCATTTGCATCAGAGTAAGCGACTTCAATATCCAATTTCTGCAAATACATAATCTGAACAACAGCAGACAGAAAATGACAAATACCAGAGTTCAATTTTATTATAGAACAAATGGAGTTAGCAGATATCTACAAAGTATGTCACCCAAGAATAACAAAGAACATATTTTACTACTCAGGACATGGACATTCTGGACCAATATCTTAGGACATAATGCATACTTAAACAAATGCAACACTATTAAAAACATTCTCTTTCATACTCACAGAAAATATCAGAACAAAACAAAAATCAGCAGCAAAAGAAACCACAAAATGATAAAAGACACAGAGATTAAATAATACTACACTCTAAAATGCTCAATGTAAAATAGGGTGAAGGGGGAAAATGTTGAGATTCTAACAAAAAAGTAAGGAAACAAATTTTATGTATATGGGGGGGTGGTAGGGTGGGTAGGGCTATGGGGAAAAATGAGAATTAAGTTGTGTCTTATACTGGTACAAATCCCCATTATGGAGCGCAATCATGATGTGTATATTTAATGTACCAATAAAGATTAAAAAAAATAATACTACACTCTTGGTTCATCAGGATCACAGAAAAACTCAGGAAAAATATTCAAAATTCCTAGGATTAAATGCCAATGAAACATAATATTTGAGACACAATAAAAGACATTCTTAGAGGGAAATTTATACCTATAAATACTGACAATAGAAAAAGACAGTGCTTTCAAATAAATAATTGTGTGTTACCTTTCAAAGCCCAAGGGGGGAAAAAAAAAAAAAACCAAATCGAATACTAGTAGAAGGAAAGAAATTATAAATTTCAAAGCAAAATTAATGAAATTAAAGTTAAAAATAACACAAAGGATAAATTAGTCAGAGTTTTTAAATAAGGATAAATAAGATTTATAAAACCTTTGCTAAACTTACCAAAACAAAGAACTCACATCAGTGAAATTAGAAATGAAAAAAGTGAGATAAAAATGATACTCCGGGAGTTTTAAGAAAGTATTCTAATACTTTTCCAATGAACTTGAGACTTCAGAAGAAACTGATTGATTCCTATATGAATGTCAATTATCAAAATTGAAGCAGATTGATATAAAAACTCTCAATAGACCATAAAAGGCACTGATATAGAAAAAGAAATAAAAATCCTAGCAATTAAGAAAAGCCTAGAACACAATGGAATTATATCTGAATTTTACAAGAAAATCAAGGAAAAATCAATTTTAATATTCCAATCTCTTCTATATAATTGAAAAGGAACGAACACTACATACACATTCCTTGACGGTACAATTACCCTGATACCCAAATCAAACAAATGTAAAACAACAACAAAACAACTATGAGTCAATTTCCCCTAATGCACTCAGATACAAAAATCTTCAGCTGTATATTTGCAAATGCAATGTGACTAATTACTGAAAGGGCCCTGCATTATGATCAAATTGGCTTCACCCTAAGGATGCTAGAATGGTTCTATGTATGTAAATTGATACATATAACACACTAAATCAACATAAGTAACTATAAAATTCACACAATAATCTGAAAATGCAGAAAAGCTTTTGACAAGTTCCAAAATACATTCATATTACATGAATCCAGATGAATATATGTATAGACAGGTCTTAACTGATAGTGAAAGTCATTTGTAACAAATCCTCTGCAAACATCATATAAGAGGGGAAAACGTAAAATCATTCTCTCTAGTATCAGGAACAAAGCATGGGGCTTCACACTCAGCATTCCTGATCAGTGTAACCCTCCCAATTTAGTCAAAGCAGAAAATAAAAAGACATAAAAGAGATATGAATAGGAAAAGAAAAATTCAAACTACTTTATTCACAGATCGTGTAAATTTTATATAGAAGACCAAAAAAACTCCATTGGAAAACACTTAAAATCCACAAACAAATCAAGAAAGTAGCAATAAAAGAAAATCAACACAAAAATCATAATAGCACTCTGATGCAAACACAAACCATCAAGAAAAACAGCAGGAAAAAAATCTCAATCATTGTACTAAAAAACAAACAATCAAACGAATGAAACAAAAAACAAACAAACAAAAAACCTAAGAATTTTCCTAAGGAAGTGTATGACATTTATAATTAAGATGATTGTATTATATTTTTTTAAAAAAAGGTAATGAAAAATACATTAAAAAACAAAATGACATCTCTGTTCATGGAAAGCAAACCTCAATATTGTCAAAATGGTCATTACAACCAAAAATAATATAGAGTCAATATAATTCCAATCACAAATACCAACATTAGTCGTTAAATAAGAAAAATAATCTTAAAATTTATATGGAATCAGAAGTCTCTGAGTATTTAAAGCAATCTAGACAAAAATAGCAAAGCAGATATATCTTGGTCCTCATTTTTTTCCTCATTCCTCTGCCTTCCCTACCATTCTAACCCTCTATATACATAGGCTTTGTTCCAATATTTTTTTTTTTACCACCAAGATTTTTCTTTTCTTCTTTTCTTTCCTCACTTCTTTTCTCTTTTGTGTTTAAACATTTTCTTCGTACTTGACAATATCTATTCAGTACGTCATTTACACAGTTTCTCATAGCAGAGAAATGATGCAGTCTTTACACATCTGTGTCCTTCTCTTTTCACTCGTGAGTAACTTCTCAGGATACATCCATTTAAGTATAAATGTCTCATAGTTGAGTAATACAGATAGAAATTTAAATGTTGGATGTGATCACAATGTATATCTAAAATGTTCCAGTAAACTCAATAAATGAAAAGAACAAAACAGAAAGTGTTACAATCCTAGATTTAAAGTTAAATTATGTTTATAGTAATTACAATACCATGATAATGGAACAAAACTAAATAATTTGACCAGTGAAATGGATTGAGAACAAATCCCTAAATATTTTGATCCATCTAATTTTTTTAAAGGACCTGAAATACAAGTTTTTAAAAAGACAGACTCCTTTACTAATGATGATGGACAAATGATTGTTCAAATTTGAAAGGATAAATCCAGACCCATATCATTCATCCTATAATCAAATCAAATAAAAATGGATCAAAGATATAAACGCAAAAACAAAAAATAAAGAATCTGCTGGGATATTAAGTAGGTTAAACTCTTAGACACATAAGCATGGTCAAAGACCTTGTGGACAGAACAACAAGATATAATACCAAGAATCAATAAATGTGATCATATTACTTAAAAATTTCTACACGAAGAAAGAAACAACTAACAGAATAAAGGGACAACTTACAGAGTGGAAAGAAATGTTTTTCAGTTACTAATTTAATGGAACACTAATGTCTAAAATAAGTAATTAAAAAATTATATCCCACCTTAAATAAAAGAATTACATAAATAATAATCAATTTAATGAATGAATGTTTCTGAAAAGAAATAAAAATGGTAAAAAACTATATGAAAAAAGTATTTTTCATCTTTGGATCTCATAGAAATAGAAATCAAAACAACACTGAGAATCCGACTTACTCTAGTAATAATGACTATCATCAAGTGTAATGTAATTTAAAAATACTAATGAGGTTTTTGAGAAAATAGAACTCTTCTATATTATTGGTAGGAATCAAAACTACCCCAAGCAGAATGGAAAAAAAAGTATGGGATCCCTTAAAGCATAATTAGTAACTTCCCTGTCATTGCTGAGACAAAGTACCCAACATTGAAAGTTAAAAGGGAGTTTTATTTGATTTACAGTTACAGGTTTCAGTTCATAATCAACCAGCAAACAAGAGAAGAGAAGCAACGTGGTGTGCAAAAGGCAGCAAAAGTAACAAGGGAAGCAATTCACAGCATAGCAACAGCAACAAGGGAGAGAATTCAATAGCATGTTTCTTTCCCTTTTATGTTATGTAGACTACCAGGATTAGGAGAGTGTCAAACTTCTCTCCTATATGTAGTGGTGTAGTAATCATATGCCCCAACCCAAGCATCACATTTTCCAGATACAAATACCTCTGAAAGAGTGTCACATCATTTGCAAGCATGGAGGAAGGATTTAAACACAAACTATAACAAAACACTGTGTTTTGATCAAGCCAAACATTCTCTGAGCCTCTTTATGAGAGAATTAACATCTTTATATTACAATGATATATTTATATATAGTCATATTTATTGCTGCATAATTTGCAATAGATAAATTATGGAAATGACCTGTAGCTTATCAAGATGAGTGGATAAAGAAAATGTTGAATATATATACAATGTACTACTACTCCGACATAAAGAAGCCATTGGTAGGATCATGGATGGATCTTGAGTCCATAGTGCTAAATGGAATAAATCAGAAATATTTTATGTTAAATTTCACATGGATTCCTTTACACAAGGAAAACAGAATATTAATAAAGAGGGAAATAAAAGAAGATGATAGGAAGTAGAGATTTAGATGGTGTGGAGGTAGGAAGGGGTTTTGGGGGAAGGGCGACAGAGATTGCATGGAGGTCTAGGAAAAAGAGAAATAAAAATGATGAAGATGGGATATGTATATGTACCAATTCCTCAGGACAAATGCAACTGCTTTCATAATTATATAGGAATAGTTTTGAAATTTCTAAATTTTACAGATTATTATCAATTTAGTTATCATGTGTCAGAGTGAAGATTCCTTCTGCTAAAATCTACTCAGCTTTTTGAATCTATGGAAATATATCTTCGATCAACTGAAGAAACTTTTTAGGCTTGTCTCTTCAAATATTTTTTGAGACCTCCATTATTTCCCTTCCTCTTTCAGTATGAAAGTAACTTTATGTTGGCTCTTTGTCATTGCCTCAGAACACAATATTTTTAAGTCTACTTTTTTCTTGTATTCAGATTATATACTTCTGACTGCTCTGTTTAAATGTGACTTATTCCTCTTGCAATTTAAGTTCATATATTAATTCATCCATTTTTTCTTTCTTTTACCTATTGACTTTTCAGTTTTTAAATCCTCAATTGTACTTTGTTTTTCTTTCCTTGTTGATACTTCATTATTTGTTTTGAAAAAAACACATTGTATGTATTTTCTCATAGGACCATTTGTTTAGAGATGCTTAATAATCCTTTAAAAATTGCAATATTTGAGTGTATTTGTTACAATCTGCTAATAGTCTTCTCTTATTTAGATTGCTTTTCTTGTTATAAAAATAATTTTAAATGTGTTGAAGATTTAAAGTATGCTATTAAACTTTTTATCATTTAAAAACTCTTTTATGACAGTCTCTTTGTTTAAATGTAGAACATATACCTTGTTCTTTAGATTATAGTTCATGTAGCAATTTAATTTTCCAAGACTTTGCAGGGATGTGACAATCTGTCCCACTTGTATGTTACCTAAGCTAAAGCCCAAAATTTAGAAAATAATCCATACTATATAGTTTATGTTTTCTTTCACAGATGTGATTATTCAGTATTCTGCCCAGAATTTCATACAGAAATTTAGATCATCAATTTTTTTAACCTCCCCCTCTCCATAGTCCTTCCATCCTCTTCCACACTCTAGTTAGAGGGGAAGAGATTTAGTATAAGGATGGGAAATCTGACACAGCAATCTCTAAAGTTGTAGCGCTCCATGGAGGAGAGTGGTGGTACTTGTTTGTTTCTACAGAGATGAGATAGTGAACAACAGTCTGTTTTCAGTATCTTTTGCCTTACTGGCTACCGGGGTAGGTAGAGGAGCCCCTCTGTTTTTCCTGCTTCTCACCCAGAAAAAAGCAAAAGGGGCCACAATATTTGTTTTGTCTTTTTCCTTATCCTGTCTGCAGAAAGCAGGCTTCTTGTACCACTGCTTGTTCATTCAGACCTCCTGATGCAGGTCTCTCAAGCAGACAGACTAGTACATAGAAAGTAAAAACCTACTCAGATAACTCTCAGCTAGATTAGTTTTCAAGTTCTGAATTTCCTAGGTTTCTGCTTTTTTAATATTCCTGTTCTGTAACATGAATTATTTTTATAAAAGTGGAAGATTTTCAAATTGCTCTATAAAGTTAGAGTGAGTGTTTAAAAGTATAAAATAAGTGACCTTTGGAGTCATATACAAAATCTGGAAAATTTTAAGACATTTCTTTATAGAGACTTTTTCATTTCTCAGGGCAGCAACAGAACACAAACTTACTTTCTGATTTTTCAAGAACATATGAATTAAGATTCAACTATTAATCCCTTATTTTCCAAACAATGTTTTGTACTTAGTAATTAATGCAGCTTATTTAGATACTTGATGCAAGATGAATATTAATAGCTAAAATGGAACATTCAGTCAATACATGAATAATATAGATACAATATTTGTGTGCTCTAATTCATTTCAACAGACATTTATTGAATTTACTTCATTGAATTTTAATGCAAATGTACAAAACAAATATTTATATTCTACATAAATCACAACAAAACATATTTATGCTAAAATTATGCATGAGATCATTGTTTAAAAAATATAACAAAAGCAATTTGATCAAAATATAATGTGAGATTTCCATTTCTTGGAACTTCCATTAGGCAGGAACTACTCTTTATTCAAGATTCTCAGTATTATAAATATTGAACATGCACATCTAATATTAAAGAGTACAGATCAGTAATAATAAATGTACAACATTTCATTAATGTAAGCATCTTCACCTTTTAAATATAGAAACTCTTCAACATTCTCAAACGTCTATCAAAGGTCAGAATTTTGGGTCATTTCCATTAACTATTTGCTGAAATAATGTACCTCAGAGAAACCATTGGAATACTGAGGTAACTGCTTGGTATCCCCACCTTTTGGTGGCAAAATGTGGGGGAGATTCTGGATAAAGAAGTGTTTAAAGTAAATTCATAAAAGGAAAAGACTTTCTGGGCAACAATTCAGTAATCCAGGAATGCACAATTAGAGTTCAGAGCAGAATCAAAGGACCACCCACACAATTAAATCAATTATTTCCAGAGATCTGTGCTTTAGCCATTATCTCCTTTCAATAAGATTACTTAAACTAGGTCAACTTTGAAACAAAATACACATCACTTCACAACTCTCACATATATGTCAGTGTCATATACTAAGCCATCTTATCCTTTTGCTGTCCCCTCAACAAAATTCTGATATAAAGATACCGCAAGTGCTTTACTTCTGCATCATTGTTCTCATGTCCCTGACCTAGAGATAAACAATCATATACATCTCATCTCATCTTGGGGCTGTTTTCTTGAGGATTTCTTACATTGAAGAAGCAGCCCCACGGTGTTCTCAGTGATTGAACTATGTCTGATCTCTGGGTAATCTTTTCTTTCTTTTTATCCTTGCAACTCCACAGTCAAACACTGTCATGAGCAGTTCCTTACATGGGGAAAAAATGCTCCTATGAGCCAAACAAATAGAAGGTCCTCAGTGTGAGACAAGATACTTCACAGCAAAGCCGTAGTTAAATACTTTTTTTTAAATTGAAATATTTATTGGTACATTGCATGTACACATCATAATTGCACTTCATAATGAGGGTTTGTACCAGTATAAGACACAACCTAATTCTCATTTTTCCCATAGCCCTATGCACCCTACCACCCCATATATATATATATATATATATATATATATATATATATATATAATTTGTTTCCTTTCTTTTCTGTTATACTCTCATTATTTTTTCCCCTGAGTCATATTTTACTTTGAGTATTTTCTATTTCACAATATATGACATACAAATCTGGGACTCATTTACATCTTTCTTTTCTCACACCAAAGAAAATATGCGATATTTACCTATCTGTGACCTATTTATTTCACTTATGAGGATACCCTCAAGGTATGTCCATTTAAGTAGAAATGATTCAAAATTATCATTTTTATGGCAGAGTAATACTCTATTCTGTGGAAGAACCACAGCTTTTTTATCCAGTCTCCAGTTGATGGACACTTGGGTTGTTTCTAAGATGTAGCAATCAGAAACTGAGCTTCTATAAACATGGGTGCACATATGTCACTGTGATATGAGTCTTTTAATTCTTGTGTGTATATACCTAGCAGAGCGATGGCCGGGTAAAAATGGACTCCAGTCCTATCTTATTGAGGACTCTCCAAACTGATCTCCACAGAGGTTGTATGAGTCTACAGTCCAACCAACAGTGGAGAAGGGTTCCTTCTTCTCCACAGACTCACCAACATTTGCTGTTGGTTAATTTTGAGATAGCAGCCATTATTTGTGGAGTGAAATGGAATCTCAGTATTGTTTTCATGTGCATCTCTTGAATGACTGATGATGTTGAGCATTTCTTCATATGCTTCCTAGCTGCTCTTACTTCTTCCTCTGAAAAATATCTGTTCATTTCAGATGCCCATTTTTGAATTGGGTCTTAAAATTTGGGTGGGCTGATATTTTTGAGCTCTTTATATATTCTAGATAGTAGCCCTTTGTCTGGGGAGTAGCTGGTGAAGATTTTTTCCCACATTGTTGTTTGCCTTTTTTCTCTGTTGGTGGTTTCCTTTGCTGTGCAGAAGCTTTTTAAGAGAATGAGGTCCCATTTGTTGATTTCTTCAGCCAATTCCTGTGCGATAGAAGTTTTGCCCAAGAAGTCTTTCCCTAAGTCAGTGTCTTCAAGAGTTTTACGTAACCTGTTTTGCAGCAAACCTGTCTGTTTTAATATTTAGGTCTCTTATCCACTTTGATTTTAGCTTGGTACACGGTGAAAGAGTTAGATCTAGTTTTGGTGTTTGGCAAGATAAAGCCCAGTTTTTCCAGCACCATTTGTTAAAGAGGCTATCTTTCCTCCATTGAGGATTTTTGGCTCCTTTGTCAAAGATGAGGTGGCTCAATGTATCTGGTGTAGTTTCTGAATCTTCTAGTCTACTCCACTGATCCTAGGGTCTGTTACTTTGCCAGTACCAAGCAGTTTTTATCACAGTGGCTTTATAGTATAGTTTCAGGTTCAGAGTTGTGACACCCCCTACCATGTCCCTGTTCTTTAGAATTGCTTTGGCTACTCTAGGTCTTTTGTGGTTCCAGATGAAAGTTTGGATTTTTTTCCCTAGATCTGTGAAATATGCTATTGGCATGTCAATCGGGATTGCATTGAATCTGTATAATTGCTTTGGGAGTATAGGAACTTTGACAATATTGGTTCTTCCTACCCAGGAGAAAGGTATGTATTTTCATTTTTTGATATCATCTTCTATCTCCTTTTCAGAGTGCTGTAGTTTTCAAGATAGAGATATTTCACCTCCTTTGTTAGATTGATTCCTAGATATTTTATTTCTTTGGGTGCTATTGTAAAAGGGACTGACTCTCCAATTTCTATCTCAGTGGGTCTACTGTTTGTGTATATGAAGGCTATTGATTTTTGAACGTTGACCTTATAACCAGCTATGCAGCTAAAATTGGTGAGTAAGTCCAACAGTTTTTTACTTGAGTTTTTAGGATTTTCTAGATAGAGTATCATGTCATCAGCAAATAATGATAATCTAACTTCTTCTTTCACTATCTTTATTCCTTTTATTTCTCTCTCTTGCTTAATTGTCATGGCTAATATTTCCAGAACTATATTTTACAGAAGTGGTAAGAGCGGACATCCTTGTCTTATTCCTTATCTTAGTGTGAAAGTTCTCAATTTTTGACCGTTTAGTATGATGCTGGCTGATGGTTTCTCTTAGATAGCTTTTATGGGTTTGAGATACAGACCATCTACTCCAATCTTCTGTAGGGTTTTGAACATAAATGAGTGTTGTATTTTGTAAAACACTTTTTCTGCATCAATTAGATAACAAAATGATTTTTGTCCTTGAGCCTGTTAATATAGTGTATAACATTTATTGATTTACATATGTTGCATTTACATATCCTTGCATCCCTGGGATGAATCCAACCTGGTCAGGGTGTATAATCTTTTTGATAATTCTCTCAGTATTCTATTTGCCAGTATCTTATTGAGGATTTTTCCATCAATGTTTTTAGGGATATTGGCCTGTAGTTCTCTTTTTTTGTTGGGTCTTTTTCTGCTTTTTGGAATCAGGGTAATGGTTGCTTCCAAAATGAGTTTGGGAGTACTGCTTCCCAAACTTCAATGAAGAGTTTCAGAAGTAGAGGCACTAACTCTTTTATAAAAGTTTTATAGAATTCAGCAGTAAAGCCATCAGATCCAGGGTTTTTTTTTTGTTGGCAAGTTTTTAATTAATTTTCCATTTCCCAGATTGATATAGAGGTATTTAACATTTCTATATCTTCTTTATTCAGTTTTAGGAGTTCATATTTGTCTAGAAATTTATCCATTTCGTCTACATTTTTCACTTTGTTAAAAGTATAAATTTTTAAAATAGGTGTTTATTATCCTCTGGACTTACTCTCGGTTGGTAGTAATTTTTCCATTCTCATTCCTAATAGCATTGATATGTGCCTTTTCCTTCCTTTGTTTAATGAAGTTGGCTAAGGGTCTATCAATTTTTTTATCCTCTCAAAGAACCAACTTTTCAATTCATTGATTTTTTTGAACCATTCTCTTAGTTTCTATTGCATTGATTTCTGCCCTAATCCTTATAATTTCTTGCTTAGAGCCAACTTTGGGTTTGCTTTGCTCCTCTATTTCTGGTCGCTTGAGGTTCAACCTTAAATAGTTTCTTTGAGCTTGCTCAGTTTTCTGGATGTTGTCCTTCACTGCTATGAATTTTCCTCGTAGAACTGCTTTCATTGTGTCCCACAGATTTCTATATGTTGTATTGGGGTTATTGTTTAGTTGTAAGAATTGTTGAATTTCTTCTCTAATTTCTTCTGTGACCCATTGCTTGGTCAGCAGAGTGTTGTTCAGTTTCCATGTGTTTGTGAGAATCCTGAACTTTCCTTTGCTGTTCAGCTCCAATTTCAGGACACTATTGTCCGATAGTATACAAGGGATAACTTCAATCCTTTTATATTTGATTAAACTTGTTCTATGTATGAGAAAATGGTCTATTTTGGAGAATGATCTATGAGTAGCTGAGAAGAATGTAAATTCTGACTTTGTGGGGTCAAATACTCTGTAGACACCTATTAAGTCCATTTGCTAAAGAGCCTGGTTGAACTCAAGTATTTCCTTATTGACATTTTGTCCAGTCGATCTGTCTCTTTGTTACAGTGGGATATTGAATTCCCCTACTATTATTGTATTAGAGTTTATCTGGTCTTTCATGTCCATTAATGCATGTTTTACATAGTTGGGTGCATTAGAATTTGAAGCATAGATATATAAGACTGTTATTTCTTTCTCTAGGATTTTTCCCTGAACTAAAAGATATGTCCATCTTTATCTCTCTTTATCAATTTTGGCTTGAAGTCTGTTCTGTCTGCAAATAAAATCCCCACTCTTGCTTTCTTGTTGTTTCCTCTCACATGGAGTATTGTTTTCCATTGCTTTATTTTCAATCTATGGGTTTCTTTCTGAAATAGGTGTGTTTCTAGTATGCAGCAGATTGTAGGATCTTGCTTTTTGATCCACTCTGCCAGTCTGTATCTCTTAATTGGAGCGTTGAGACTATTGGCATTATTGGTTAGGATTGAGATAGGCAAATTTAGTACAGTCATGTTTTCCTTTTCTTGGCTGTGTTATTCTACTTTTGCCCTTTTCCCATCAGTTTCTTTTTTGGTCCCATGGGTTGACTCAGTCAGGTCTCATGGATTTGTAACTTTCCTTATTTTTCTCCAAGATATTCTTTAAAGTGTTTTACGTCACAGTTTTCATATTTGTGAAGTTTTTCAGGTGCTCTTTGTCATGAAAGTATCTTATTTCCCCATTAATTTTGAAGGATATTTTTGCAGGATACATTAGTCTGGGGTGGAAGTTGTTCTCCTTTAGGGCTTGAAACACTTCACTCCAGGCTCTTCTTACATTGAGTATTTGAGTTGTGAAGTCTGCTGTGATCCTGATGGGCTTCCCTTGGAATGTAACTGATTTCTTTTCTCTGGCTTCTTTCAGTATTTCATTCTTTTTTTGAATAGCTGGGCCTTTTATAATTATATGCCTAGGTGTAAAATTTTTCATGTCACAGGTGTGTGGAGTTCTCTATGCATCATATATTTGTATGTCCAATTCTTTTCCTTTTCCTGTGAAGTTTTCTGCCATTATCTCTGTGAATAGTTTTTTAATGTGTTTAGCACTGTCTCCTGCTTCCTCAGTGACTCCAATCAATCTTATGTTATTCTTCTTTGAATCATCTAGGAGTTGTTGGGTTGACTTTTTATCATCGCTTGCTTTCGTCCAGAAATTATGCCTTTGCAGTTCATTGGTTATGATCCCCTCTTCTAGGTCTGAAATTTGGTCTTCTGTCATATTCATTCTATTATGCAAGCTTTCACTTTCTTAATTTCCTGGGCTCCTGCTTGTAGATGTTTAAAGGTTCCATTGCTTTTGCTATCTTGGATTCTATCAACTCAATGTTT
The DNA here is from genome assembly GCA_004026965.1 of Petromus typicus. NCBI lineage: Eukaryota > Metazoa > Chordata > Mammalia > Rodentia > Petromuridae > Petromus > Petromus typicus. Next base: position 10,946 of record PVIR01026376.1, on the reverse strand, counting down.
TCCTCTTTAGCTTTATTAATCATCTTGTTGACAATGCCCATTATCTCTGCTTTAATCTCAGAGATCAGTTCTGATTTCCATTTTACTAGATCTGCTTTGGTTACCATTTTCAAGGACTCTAGAGACTGGCCCTCAATCTTCTCTATTCCCTTCCCTCTGTGTTACCTTGAGGTGAGGATCTTTGTATCTGAGACTTTGAGTGTTTCCTCAATTCTGAGTTTTTGTCGTTGCTGTTGTTTTTGGCTTTGTGCCTGCCCTGATTTCTGGCAATGTTTTTTGCAAGTCTCATTCCTCCTAATGGTTAGGAACCTTAAATTATCAGTGTTTCCTGGGTTATTCTTTCCAGTCTGTATTGGGACCTAAAGAAAAACACTCTAATTCTGGCACACCATATGAAGCACTCAAACAATATGGTCAGAACAGCTCCCATCTGCTTAGAGGCAGGAAGGCTCTGGCTCCTGCACTGCTACAGGGGTGCTGCCTGAGGTTTCAATGGACCCTCTTGCTCACCCATATAGAGTTCCTGGACTCACTTGTGCAGTTGGCCTGGAGGTCAGTAGGCTGCAATGATACTCCTGATGTTCCAACAGACCCACCTACTTACCAATGCAGAGTCCCTGGATGTGCTTCTCCAGTTGACGTGGAAAAAGTCAAACTCTGGCCTTCCTTGGTTATGATGGTGTGGGCTTCTGCTTCCCCAGCTATGTCCTCTGTTATATTCAGTACAGTGGTGCTCTTCTAGCATGGGCCTGGAGCCCAGCAAGCTCCAATCCAGGCGGGGATGCAATGGCGCCAAACATTTCCTCCAAAGCCATCTCCACAGCTCGGCCAGCAGCTATACTCAGTCCCCAGGCACTCTTCTGGCCTGGGCCTGGAAGCCTGCAGTTATAAATCAGCATAGATGTCTTGGTCCCAATATGTGAAAAGGAGTAAGTACGTCAAAGTCTTACTATTCATCACAATAAAGAAGACATAGCCATAGAGTAGCCTGGAACACTTTGGTGAGGTCAGAACCTAGATTGTTTCAGTCCAGGGTTAGCATTCTCCAATTGCTTTCTGTGAAGAGACTGTGTTTCTTTACACTTTTTTTTATATTTGTGTTTCACTCTTTCATTTGTGCTGCTATCATGGGACCACCTAAAAGTCTTTGAGATATCAAATTATTACACATCCAGAAACTTCGTTTCTCATTTTTCTCTTTCAGTTTCATTTTTCTCTCCTTTTTCCATGATATGGATGAAATTTTAACAATGAATTACTCAAAAATCTGAAAAAGAAAAAGAGAAATGGGGAGGGAAAAGGACTAATGGCAATAAAAGTCAAGTCAAGCCTAAAAGGTATTTCTAATTTATTAGGAAAAATAGGAACCCCTATCAATATTTTATAGGAGCTCAAAGATGCAATGGCTATCTGAGAATGCACTCTGACCTAAATGCAATTGTCTTATGCCAGTTTGTCCTTCTGTCTTTTCAATCTGTGCTAGTAACCAGTTAAAACTCCTGTGGATATTTTGTTTGAGTTCAATTTTTCCTTTCATTCATTATTTTTTAATTTTTTAGATTTTCATGGTAAACTGCTTACATGAGTTTTAAGAACCTTATCCAAATGATTAATATCAAGAAAATTGTTTTAAATATAATGCTAATTGTTGTGTGTATGCAATAATTCAAAATATTTTTATTTCTGTTTAACAAATAAACATAAAAATAGAACCAAAAATCTTATACTGGGGAAAGTCTCTTTTGAAATAAAAAACACACATCACTTCACAACTCTCACATATATGTCAGTGCCACTTTTGCCAGAGTGTAAGTGATAGACTTACTTTTCTCTTCTTCTGGAGTAAAATTTGAATCTGAACAAGTAAATTTGATTAGTTGTTTTGTTATTGTTATTTTGTAATTGTGGGGTTAAACTGAGCAGTTCTATGCCTGCATGAAATGGGTCCTGATGGAGAAAGAAGATGCACCCCACCCTATTTTTATGTGTTCTAGTCTGCTTATGATTTTCCATCCCTGTACAGAGGCCATAGAATGTATAATAGCATTCTATGAACAGATTCATAGACTTGTTCTGAGGCAACAAAAATCATACAGGCAGACATAAAACACACTAATAGTGACACAATTACCTCATGAAAGAGCAAAAAAAGAAATACACACACACACACACACACACACACACACACACACACACTATAAAAGCTACTTCTTAAAAGTTTAGGAAAGCTGCTGTCAATGTACTCCTAAAACCTCTTAAAGGGGATTAATAAACCCTGAGTCACAGGGTCTGATTGAAAATATAACAAACATTCTACATCTTATTAAAACAAAGAAAAAGTTCTTTCACTTGACATTTTGTTTAATTGACATTCTTAAAACATTTCTGGTGCTTTTTAAACTTATCTTAGTGGTTCTGACATCTCTCTGGCAACTGCAAGGTCCTGAGTTCTATCTCTGGTAACCTCATACCACAATGCTGGGCATGGTAGCACCTGGCTGTAATCTTGGGAGGCAGAGGCAAAGGGAAGGGGAATTACTGAGCTCGGGCCTGGCCCAGGCTACACAGTGAGTTTGCCGTTCAGCATCAAATACAAAGCAAGACCCTGCCTTAAAAAAAAATTACTCACAATAATCACTGGATGAATTTATTCCTTTGAGACTTCTCTAGAGGTAGGGATAACTTCTGAAGTCATTTGAATTTTTTTAATTCAAATCTTTATAATCTTACATTATATATGCATGTCATAGTCACTTTGAGCATTGAGAATTTATACTAGTACACGATTTGATTCTCATTTTTTTCCCATTCCCCAATGACCCCACAACCTCCCTCCCACATAAAGGTGTTTCCTTTTTTATTACCTTCACATTATTTTTCCACTCTACTTATCCCTACACCCCATACAGTAGGTATAGTGAAATTTAAAAAAAATATATATTTAAAAAGAAATTTTTTGATGATGGGCCAAATTTACAATGTATCAGTCTGAGAGCACAGGAAAAAAAGAAGAAAATAACACAAAAGTCCAAACACCAGCTGCCATCTTTGTCATAGAAAACTTTTAGTTATAAGATAGAGAGAAATGATGAAAAATTTAAATACAGAGATATGTTTTTAATGCAAGATTTTCTACAATGAAAGTTTTATCCTACCATGAAAGAAATTACAAGGAGAAATTATGACTAAACTAAAAGGCTCAAAAATGTTGAAAACAAGTTTGTGGAGATGAAGTTCATAGAAAGAAATATGTGCTCAGTTGTCTTAAATTTTGGGTTTCATTGAGTCTAAACTATTTCTAAAAGCTACTCATTGTTCAAAGATGATTAAGCAACCATGTCCCCTGTTAACTTGGGGGATGAGCTGTGCATCTGTTTTGTCACCCATAGGCCTCTTTGGGTTCCTGTAAATGCTTTTAGCATTAGCACTGACTCTCCAATGAGATGCTGCAAAGCACAAGAATTTCCTTCTCTTCTGAAAACCTGTTTCTTGCAATGATCCTATAAATCACTTGCAATTCCATAATTGCATAGGTAAATAGTCTTTTTTATTTTTTAGAATTTGATAGCATACATAGTTCAAGTAAGCAAATTGATTTATTAGATGTAGCCAGAACCCTCTGGCAAACTCCAATCCCTTATGAGTCCCATAGCAAAAGAACTAACAACCAACAAACAACAAAGTCTGAACCTTAAGAAAAAGGCTTAGTCCAGCCTCAACTCTTGCTACTATGAGCAGCGACAGCCAAAGGCCAAATACTGCAGCAGCAGAAGGGAGAGCAGAAGAGCCCATAACCTGACCTCATTGCATCTTTATTGGGAACCAAGCTTTCATACCCATAATCCTAGCATGCATAAAACAGAGCGGTCCCACAATAACCCTGATAGTTGAAGATTACATAGGGCAGGGCAGACATCCTTAAATCCCAGTAAGTTCCAGTTAACTCTTAAGGCCAATAATCCTAGTGCAGTGGTCCTTATAGTTTAAGATCCCACAGAGCAGGGCAGACATGCTTAAATCCAATTAAGTCCTAAGTCCAAGTAAATTGTTCACAGTTTCTGATAGATATAGTTACACAAGGAGGTCCAAAACCATTTATCTCCTCGAATGATATTCTCATAAAGAGGTGGAGCTCATTACTTCTTTCTGTCTCTGTAAGTCATTACAGTAGGGACTATGGCCAATTTAGATGCTCTAACAGCTGATATTTACTATCTCATGAGTAATACATTTGGCTGAAGAACTTCTCCTCTGCTAGTCTCTAATGTCTCTATTACCTCTTTTTGTGTTCCCTTTAATACCTAATGTTGTACAAATAATATTTTCATTGGGCCCAACTGTATCAATGAAGTCCACATCAGATCTGAATTAATACTACTGAATCCTACCTTCACTGTATATGGCAATCACTTCCCTAAACCCAATATTCCTGTATGCTCTCTCCGTGGACATCTACTGGAGATGGTCTAGATTTGAGGTAGATTTAATGCAAATCCGCCCACCTCCCTGTTATTTGTCTTTCTTGATAATTCACCCTAGAAAACTGAAAGCCTTGCAATTTGATATTACAGTCAAATTCTACATGTAATTGTGTTTTGCCTGTTCATTACTATGCCAGCCCACCTTCGTGGAACCCTGGGCTCGCTGCACACTTGTTTTGCCTTTCCTCACACACTTACGTTTCCCATTGTTAAGGAATTCTTTTGGCACCTTGTGTTTTTCCTCTGTCCTCACATTATTAGAGTTGGTAGTAATGTTGCAATCACTTTTCTTCTACATTTTTTTCTCATGTGTTCTAGTCTGCTTATGATTTTATGAGACCACAGAGGTCTCATCTTTGGCTATTTCTCTGGGATCTCTTATGATGAATAAGCAGCTCCTCTGTGTTCTAGATGATAGAACTAGATCTCATCTCTGAGTAACATTTTTCAACCTCTGTGCCACCACTGTCATCTACAGCAGCTGTGGTGGAGATAACTTTTAATTTTATACTTTACTTTCCTGTTAGTCATTGATTAACTTTAGTGCTTCAAAGAAAACAACAAATATAATCTAGCAAGTGTGAATCTTTATCTAAGATAAAAAGACAATAAATATTATTACCACAGTTTCCTGTTAATTTATTTAACATTGAGAAGCTATATTCAACTCTGAAGGAGCCGAAGATGAAAGTGATGAATAACCTGCTGTGTATTCCTTTAAGAATACTGCATATCTGAGAAATTAGAATAAAATGTTAAAAAAATACATTGAAATTTGTAATATGAAATGGTAAAATATAAATATGGACAGAGCATGATAGGAGCAGATATTTTATATAAAGTACTTGTACTAATTTTCTATTGCTAGTGTAAAAAGTCTCAAAAGTTAGTAGTTTAACAGCATGGAAATTTATTATGTCATATTTCTGAATGTGAGAAGTCTAAAATCAAGATGGTAGCAGAGATGTTTCTTTCTTGAGGTTTTGGTAGGAAAATATTTCCTTGCCTTTTTCATCATATAGAATGTACTAACATGCTTCAGCCTATGGTACCTTCCACATTTCATGCCAGACTCTTCTCTTGTCAAATTGTTTGTCAAACTGGGCCTCATTGGAAGATCTAGGGTAATCTCTCCATTTTGAGATCCTTGTCTTAATCACTTCTAGAGTCGCTTTCACTGTTTGAGGCTACATCTTCACAAAATCCAGGGAATAGGACAGACACTTTTGGTGAGTCATCTTTCAGCCCTCATAGCACATATTTGAATTTTAATCTAAATTGAGATGATAATAATGTAGATGACCTGCAGCATGACATATAGTAATGGAACCCAAATTCTTCAAGTGTAAAGTAAGGCATCAGTGACTATGATTGACTACATGTATTGTAGCTCTAACAATTTATGCCTTACAAATATAGCAACATAGGCCCATAGCACACCATGTTGAATGTCTGAATGCTGGAATTCAAAAATGATGATTCTAGAAAAAAAGTATTCCTCTTCATTAGAGAAGCAATTGTTCATGTTCTACCATGTCACCTCAATATATTTTTACCCTTCACATATCCATATATTCTTCCTTTACAAAGAAATTGGAGAGAAATAATATTTAGGTTTTCTTATTATCTTATGCTGGTGAAAGATTTGGTCATCAGAACACTAGGAAAAATAGTCTCAACAATATATTTGAAACAGTTTACATAATCGTATGTCTAAGTAAGAAAAATGTGTTGGAATTGTTACTCTCATTAACATTTGTGACCCATTCTTATTTTTTTTGTCCTTTGTTTAACTCTAGGGTAAAAGATCCAGAGTAAAAAAAATGCTAAAATAATTAGCATAAATTCAAATTTGCTCCAATTGTTTTTTTAGAAACTCTTTTAAATATATAATGAAGAAAGATTACTATATAATAATCTTATTTGAGTCTCAACTAATTATTGTTTACTTCTTTATTCTTAAAGTTCATATCAGAGTTGCATTTAACATAAGATAATAATGTGGAATTAAAATCTCTCATGTCCTCATTTGATAGGTAAACATATTTTGATATTATTAGACATTTTCTCCCATTAGGTAGCAGCTTAAGATTTCAAAGAAAAATACAAGAATTCACAACTAAATTTTTGCCTTCTAAGGATCATAGATACTACTTAATTTGAACAAGATGACAGTGACCCATCAGTTAATAAGATATGAACTCTAAGATTTATGTTCCTGGTTCCATAAATGTACTCTATGCTTTTTCAGGAACTAACCTTGATTAAGTACAGGAGAAATTACTGCTTAGACTTTTCAGATAAGATTTTCCATCAAGGGAGCTAACTTCCTGCTCTATTACAGAGACTTCTCCTGTCATACTTAATGTCAAACTTACATTAATATGTATTTCATAGTAGTATTGAATTATCTGTTTCAAGAGGTACTGGATGTAAAGAGGAACAGGTCTCACTTAAAGTCCTGATTCAAATACTGGATGACCTTGACCAAGATACCTAACTTCCTAGGATATTAGCTTACTCACCCATAAAATGAGATGAGTAATTAACTTTGAAGAAGTCCCTCACTTTGAAACTCACTACTTCCTACTATTTTACTTTGCCACTTTTGTCAGTTTAATTGATTATCAAGATAGAGAATCTCCCCTTGCCTCTAAACTTGTCATCTTTTTTGGTTTCATTCAGAAGACTGTTTGCAAGCACACTTTTTTCACTTAGTCAAGTCCAAGTATTAAAGAGCACACATTCATCTTTGAACTTTTGGGAATAAATGCCTTGACTGCATGGGGTTCTGGGAGGTCTTCCAAAGAAGAGAGGACCTCCACTCACTCATTCATAGAGCAAGTTGTAGGCTTGACGACTTCTGTGACAATAGAATAATTTTCAAAACTCATCAGTGAGAGGTGTACAGAGGTTTATTGAGCACAAAGAGGTACAAGTGCAGAGGTAATGGAATGAGTTATGTTCTAGTGTCAACATTTTATGTAGTGTTAGGGGTGTCTGCAAAACATGTGCTCTGGGATCTTCGTTCCCACAGTCTGTCAAGCCACACATTTGGCAGATTAGGTTAGAATGTCAAACATTTGCACTTGCTTGAGGTTTAGGGATCTTCTGCCCAATTAACACTGTTACTTCCTTGAGACTGGAGGTCTGTTGAAAAGTCTGTTGTGATCCTGATGGGCTAATCTTTGTATGTGCTTCAGACAGTAACCACAGAACAGCTTACAGGAATGTATAGGAAACAAGGAAAACAGTTCTATGAGGGATACTTATAGCAGTGAATGCCTATACCAAGAAAAAAGAGCAACCGCGAATAAACAATCTAATGGTGAACCTCAAGTGACTGGAAAAAGAGGACAAAGACAAACTCCTAGCTCATACCAAGGAGAAAATTATAAAGATCAGAACAGAAGTCAGTGCAATAGAGACTACGAGAATGATACAGAAAATCAGTGAATGGAAAAGTAGTTTCTTCAAAAGGATAAACAAAGTTGACAGATTCCTAGCCAACCTTATGAAAAAAGGAAAGAAAAAGCTCAAATCCTTGCTATCAGGAATGAAAAGGGAGAAATCACCACAGATCCAGCAGAAATCCAGAGAATAATAAACACCTACTTTGAAAATTTGTACTTCAATGAGATAAAAAATGTAGAAGAAATGAGTAGATTCATAGACACACTTGAATTTCCAAAGTTCAACGAAGAAGATATAGAAATACTAAACATTGAAATTGAAAAATCAATTAAAAAAAATCTAATGACAGAAAAGTCCTGGTCCTGGTGGCTTTACTGATAAATTCTACAAAACTTTAAAATGCCAATGAAATGGAAAGGGATGATAATTTAAATGAAGCAATCTAACATTCATGAACATGGAAAAGTGTATAAATGCATTAGACTAGTCTGAGTTAGTTTCATACACAAAAGTACATTTCCGGACTAAAATTTATGTTGCACCAAAGTTCACTTGGAATATTTTTATGTATAGTAGTCTTTAAATTGAAAGTGCCATTAAAGACAAAAACTTATTCTTTTTCAACTTTTTCTGCCTAGGAACTAAGTCAAGGGTGATTTTCAGTCATGTTTATGGATCTTTCCAGACTGAGTATTTGTTGGACCCAGAACACTATTTTGCTCTCTCTCATTGACAGAGAATTGGGCACAACACGTAGGAAAGGAAGAAAATTAGTGCTCGTTTTGTTCATGTATAAGTATTATTTCTTTACTTATTGAAACAAATACTCAATTGATAGCTCAATAAATTTATTTTCAAATCAAATAGTCATCAGAAAATAGAAGTTCTTGATTAAGTTGCAAAAGTGTAAATTGATACAGTCTTTACATAGAATAATTTTGCAAGATTCTCAAAAACTTCACACACAATTTTTGCCTACAAGTGCCATTTTTGGAATTTACCCGTACAGAAAACATGTTTATGCATAAAAATTCACAACCCAAAAAGTTCATTATTATTTAAAATCATAACAATTTTAATAAATTTTGAATGCTCAACAATACAAAATTAATCAATTATAAAATAAAATAAAGGGCTAGCAGTGTAGCTTAGTGAAAAGGCCTTGATCTTGTAGATTATATCAATCTAAATTATTTTCTTTACCTAACAGGAAATTGAAACATAGGAAAATAGAAATAGAATACAAGCACACACGGTTTGCAGAAATAATTGGGTTAAAATCCAGATCTCTTGAACTCCTCGTCTTTTATCTGCATTCATTATTACAGTGTCTTACCTTTCTAATAAATTAATGTCATGGTATTTAAGCAAAAACTTTGGGCATGAAGGTTTAAGTCTCTGCTGCTCTTTCGTCCTTTCTCTCCTTCCTCTTCGCTGCCTTCTCCCTCTCTTATGTACCCGGTCTCATTCTCAATCAGAGGAAGGGGCACTGTTACCTGACACGTACTTTTCATTCACAGAAGCCTAGAGTTACTCTGTGTTAACCTTCCCTGCCCATCTTGGAGATGAGAGCTGGAAATCAGGATAAGGCTTTAGTTCTTAGCTTGCATTATTAAAGTTTACACCTGATTACTAACTTCCAGTGTGTTATTTGAATTTGCATATTTGCTACTCCAGACAAAATGCTTCTGTGAAGTGTCTCTAAGTGTCACAGTTCCTAAGTCTGTGTTGAGACCTGAAGTCCAAATCTCTTCTGTCAAAGCTAGAAAATCTCACTAATCATTTTATATTGAACTTTGTCTTTTTCCTGTTGATAGTGTACTAAGACATAAAATGATATATCCCCATCAAAATAGTTTATTTTCAATAAATATTCATTCAATATCAATATTTTAATGATTTATTTTAATAATAAGTGTAGAACTAAATAGGAATTTTTATTTAATGAGAGCAAACTTCTTTACTTCTAACATTTGTTATGAGTATATAATTTGAACATAGCAGGCATGTTTAATTTCATTTACAAAATGTATATTATTCTCAGATTCTGTAAGTTGTTATAATTTTCAGTTGTGTTCTGACTGAAAAGTTCCATAAGTCATTTAAAAGACTGGATGGGAGAATGTATCATAGACATAGATTAATGAATCCTAAAGGGAAATTCCCTGTTTTATTGGACATTTGGCTGTAGAACTGGCTGAACCAGGTTAGAGTCTTGCCCAAGGAAAGCTTTGGAAATTGATTGGTTTAAAGTTTAGTTGCTATCTTAAAATTTTTAATCTTGACAAAGGAGTTAAGTTTTGTACAAAGGCTTCCCCATTTTCATTTTCCCTTCATTCTATGAGTTATGTAAATTAATCTTCTTTGACAATAAATTATATGAAAGAAGTGCCAGTATGAAAAAAAAAGTGTCAATCATAGTTAGATATTGATTAATGTTTTACAAATGTCCCGAGAGCCACATTCACAAATCTAAGATGTATATTAAAGTATTTGAGAATGTAATTTGTAACTTTGTAACTGAAAAATAAGTCTACGGTGAAGACAACCATATTATAAGTTCTCTGCATTATGAGAGATAGAGAAGTGAAAGAAAGATAAATAAAGGAGAATACAAGTTCTAATTCAACACTTAGTTTTAAATTTATGAAGTTATGTCATTCTTCAAAATGAAGATATTTGTTTACATGAACATAATTAGAAAAAGATAAAAATTTATAAATTTAAAATTTTGTAAATATATACAATAAAATATTTTTAATTTTCTCACTTATTCTTTCTATATGTCTTTATTCAGATAAGAAATTTTATCTTTCTCTTGAAAAAAGAAAAATGGGTTATTCTGAACTTGAGATCAAGTATAATAGCAGATATGGAAGAACAATAGTACAAGCCAACAAATATTAAATTACTCTGAAGTAATACATTTTAAATTTAATGAAAATTATTTAGTTAGTTAGTCTTTAAGTACACACCTCTGGAAGACTTTTCTCAGGTCACAAAATTCTTTAATCTGTCTACATCTACTTAAAATGTCACACTGTGGTCTAC
>PVIR01026375.1:0-19662 GCA_004026965.1 Petromus typicus | reverse complement strand
TGTGGAGACTCACCCCAGCGGCAACCAGTACCACATACCAGTGCCGGGCGTGGTGGCTCACGCCTGTAATCCCAGCACTCGGGAGGCAGAGGCAGGAGGATTGCTGTGACGTGAGTTTGAGGCTGAGCTCAGGGCCAGCCTGAACCACAAAGTGAGACCCTGTCTCAAAAAACCTTAAAAAAAAAAAAAAAAAAAAAGAATTAGGACATATGAGCCAATCTCTGCTCTGTGGATTCAGTTTCCAATATTCCGTTGTAGAACATGAAGAGAGCTTCTTCTTCTTTTACTGTGAGTGTTTGGATCATGTTTATTTTTATTTATTTATTTTTTGGCTTTTTGAGACAAAGCCTTGCTTTGTAGCTCAGGCTAGCCTCAAACTTGTGGCTACAAAAGTGCTACTGCTGGAATGGCTTTGCAAGGAAGTGAATCATGCGCTAAGCAGACATCTGCATTCTCTGTTCTCATCAGCCAAGAAATTTGAGCACTAACAGATGAACTGACCAATCATGTAGTTCCAGGACCCGCTATGGGTGCCAAAATCAGGAATGGTCATGTTCCTCACAGAAATGACCTGGTATTTGCACAGCACCTACACAAGTCTTGCCATATACTTTACATTGACTCTGAATTACTGTCTAAAAATGCAAATGATGCATGAATCATTCTGTTGCATTTTTAGGGAATGATGGAAAGGAAAGGCCTGTACGTGTTCAGGTGCAGCATACTGTGAATATTTTTGACCTGACTGATTGATTGCACCTATAGGTGAGAACCATGGCTATAAGGCCCACCTGCACACACATGGAAATCCTTTCCATCCCTGCAGGACAAAGTCCTGTTAAAATGGTGGAGGGGCTAAAGGACATGGTGCCCAGATTAATGACAGGTGAGGGAAGACACACATAGCATGCTCACCCTCACACGTGCCATCAAAGCCAGTAGAACACAGAAGGAGAATGGAATGCAGGATATGAGGGCTGATAGAGGTTGGAAATGGGGGAGGCTGGTGAGGGACATGTGGATGTCGTTTCATAGCTGCAAGGCCCCGTACATGCAGTGGTCGTCCCCACACAAGTCCTCTGAGAGGAACGAATGACACATGGAAACAGGGCAAGAAGGTTGAAAGACAAGATGATGTCACTGCCAGGTGAGACGGGAAAATCTGAATGTTTCCAAGGCAAGGTGAATTTGGGAACTGTAAAGACTGAATGCACAAAACTGAGCATCCAGAAAAGGGCACTAACGAGGAACTACAGAATGAGGAGCCACTCACGAGGAGGAGGAGTGGCCGTGGTGGTGTCTGTGCACAGGTCTGTTCAGATGGCCATAGGGTGTAAGGAGCTCTGTTCTTACCTAAGGCTCCTTCCAGGTCCTTCCATGTCCTGGCCACTGTGTCTTCCCAGCCCTCCCTCATGTCTGTGATCATTGTAGCAGATCAGGGCTCAGCATCTTGGCTCAGTATTCTTGATGGTTTGTGGACTTGGACTCCTTTTTGCATCCCTGATCCCAGGGCTCTTTTGTCTCATGCAGATTTCAGAGTGATCTGAAAATGCGCCACATCACAGTCCCTGCCAGCATTTCAGGAGAACTGTGCTTTGAAAGCTCAGATCAGACCTTGGCCCTTTCTAGTTGTCTCTCTGCTCTGTGGTCTTTTGTGATGCTGCCTGTTGTTCTGTGCAGGATCTCCGCACTATCACAGAAGGACTCAGCAGGCACCAAGTCCCACAGCCCCCATAGTGTCCTGGGCAAGTACAGTGTTTGGTGCTCTTCATAAGTGACATCCTTTCTTTAAGAAATACATTGCAACCTCACATGGAAGTTCATGAATATGTGTGATAACTATGTCTGTATTTACAGTTAAAATAATAGCAAAGGGCAACAAACCCATTACTAGGGTACAGAAAACACAGGAAGGTGCCCTAGAGGCCCCCAGTTTGGAGGTCTGGGGGTGAAGGGAGCAGGCAGGGAAGCTGCTGTGGTGCTGTGAGTCCCAGAGGCAGCTGTGCTGGGGATGGACAGGAGTCCAGGGGCTGCGGTGGGCTAAGAGGAGCTTACTTTTTCCCATGGATGTGTGGGTAGCCACCAGCATGGACCCCTCTGCCTGCTGTGGCCCCAGCCGCAGAGAGGCAAGGTACTCCAGTGACCACTTCTACCCATGTAGGATGTGCCCACAGCAATGCACACACACATGCAGACACTCACACATCCACATACATGCCATTTGTTCTTGTATGACCCTGTGTACATCCACACACATGCACACAGAGGTATAGGAAGCTGCAGGTATATGCATATACATATACAGGTATTCATCACGTATCTATGAGTACACACATCACCACATGTAAATATGTGCATGCTAACTCCCCATGCCTGCTCCTGCAGTGGCCCCCGACTTGCTTTTGGGGGTGGCATATTCTTCCTGATCTTTTCTTCCTCCTTGGAGTGCTGAAACATCCCCCGGGTGTAGTGTTAGATGGTGGGACCTCACAGATAGGCACCGTACCCTTCCAAAGAGACCCTCGAGTATGCTCCCCCTTCTGTCCTGTGAGACCAGTAGTATGGGCTGTACGCAACCTGGAGAAGTCACCACAGAGGACAGAACTGTTTGGGAACCACCCTGTTTGGGAATTGCAAGGTCAAAATTGACCAGGCCTTCCTGCCTGCAGACGGACTTTGGACTTGACTCGTCTTCATCTCTGGTAGCCACAGGGACTCAATGGTCCCACATGCTGTGATGCTTCAGGGCAGAACTGCACCGGATCTCCCCTTCTCAAGGACTATTGCTGACATCTGCCTTGCCCTGTGGGATCCTCATCTACATAACTTCACTAGGACTATTGTTGGTGTGCCCCTGCCTTTCCGGGTATTTTGGAATGTAGATAATAAAAGGTGTGTTAGGCTGGGGTCCGGGCCGCCCAGAATAGCATGGATCAGAACCAAACTCGGGTTTTCTCTAAGTCTCATTTCTGCCTAATTATTATTTTGCCGTGTGCCTGAACTCACAGGAGACTAGAACTTAATGCAAAAGTTCTAGTTGCGTTCCCTTCCCCTGTTTACCACACAAAACCATAGTGCTGGCTCAGGCAGGCCCTTGGAGTACCTAGGGCTACCGTCTCCACTACCCTTTCTAAAGTTTAGGACTTTGGCTCAGTTTCCTCTGCAGTAGCTCCTTAGACAAGGCCTACTGTTAGGCCTGGTCCTGCAGGACAAGGGCTCTCAGGACACCCCACTGGCAGCCCCTCTGGTTCCTGCTGGCTGCTTGATTTCTGGGACAACCTCCTCTACCACATGCATGTGCAGTGTCCAGTGCCAATTTGCCCCTGGGCTGGCAACTCAAGGCTGGGATGGCTGGCAGGTTCTCCTGAGGGCAAGCTGTGTATTGCCCACATCCACCTTTCTATAGCCCACTCTGGGCTGGCTGGGCCTTTGAAGGACCCACCTCCTGGGCTGGGGACCCTGTTCAGCCATGCCCAGGACTGGGCAATCCCGAGTGGTCTTGGTCCCTTGGAGTAGCCCAGAGCCTTGTTAAGTTATGCTGGGCTCCCTCTGAGCTGTCTTGGGCACCCCAGGCTCCTTTCACTTTGGCTATAGGATGCAGTAGGGCCTAGGCAGGATGGGCCTCCCTGGGTATGCCTACCCACTGCTCATGCTGCTGCTGGAAATCACGGGTTGTGCCCTGACCCCTCTGCCCTTTGCCTCCCTGGTGTGGGGGTGAAACCAAATCCTGGATGCTGACACTTGGGCTATTTTGGAGCTGGGCTGGGCCAGGGGGTGGGGTGAGTAGGGGCGGGTCCAGCCCTCTCCAGCTGACAGCACTGCCTGTCCTTTCGTCCCTGTGCAGTCTGAGGAAAGGCCAGAGTGTGGGCTGCTGGGTGGGAACCGTGTTGCTCCTGGGCCTAGGAAGGAGAGCAGACCCAGCTTCCCCTGCCACCCCCTGCCACCCAGGTCTCCACCCGGCCCCCGTGGAAAAGGTGAGCAGGGAACAATGTAGGGGGCCACAGGGCTTGGGGTGTGGGGCTGAAGGTCACTGGCTCTGCAGGAGCTCTGGGGTCTGCCTGTGCCCCACTTTGGGAGGAAATGGGCTGCCTTCCAGCCCTGATCCTCGGTTCTGGGTTATTAGAAGGGGCTGCCTGGCCCTGGTCTGTCCTTGCCTGGGGGTGCCTGGGGGTCCAGCAGCCCTGCCCCCAGTGCTGCTGAGATAGATGCCTGCTGACAGCTGGGGCTATTTTGGGCCCATGGCTCAGCAGAGGGGACAGTCAGAGAGACAGTGACACCTGACTCCAGGAAAGAATTTCCCAAGTGGGGACGCTGGTGGCCAGGGGTCCAAGGTGAGGCACAGGCATCCTAGGAGGGCACAGGGTCTTGTGGCAGGTCCCAGGCCCCCACTCCAGACTCTTCCTGACAGCTAGGGCCCTTGTAGATCTAGCAGGTTGGTGGCTCTGTGGAAGTTAAGGGGAAGGGGCTGCAGTGCTGGAGAGGCTCTGCGGGCTGAGGGTCCCGAGTGCATGGCCATGTGAGAGAAAAGCAGCTTTCTAGATGGGCATTGAGGAGCACAAGGGCTTCCCTGCGAGGCTGGGCTCAAAGCAGGGTCCTGTGGTATTCTTGAGGGTCATGCCCAGCAGACTCCAGCCCGGAAGAGCAGTGGAGACCAAGGCTGATGTCTGTGGCAGGCTTCCTGCAGGCTCTGGAAGGCTCACTGTCCTCGTCTCTACCAGGGGTTGCCTAGGGGGTGGTTCCCAGGTCTGGAGTGCACACATGAACCAGACCCTGGCTCTCAAGAGCGGCTGGGCAGCTAGGGAACCCCAAGGATGAGCCCTCAGCCCACAGGATCTGCCACCACCTGGTGACATGTTTGTGGGGTGTGCGGCCTCAAGCAGCAAAGTGGAACACACTGTTCCTGGGTCACATGGTGCACGGCAAGAACTGCTACACATGTGTTCACATGTCTGTGATCAGGCCAGCGCAGGCTCAGCTTTTTGGGACCCCACAGCCTGGGTGTAGTTGTGCTAAGCACTCAAAAGACCCAGCACTGCAGCCCTACTGCTCAGGATCCCTGCTGTGGACCAAGCAGGGAGGAGAACCCACTTGGCCCTTGCTGTGGGGTCTCTGCCCCAGGGAGCCAGAGCAGAGCTGCTGACTGCACAGTGAGTCAGCAAGCAGCGAAGAAGCCCAGCCCTGATGCGGCCGGCCTCCTGGAAGGGATTAAGGGATTAGGTACCTGAACCGTGGAAGCAGGCACTGGAGAGCCCCACAGGGGGCACTGAGCCCTGAGCCTGGGCAAACAACTGCCCGGGAGCATGGAGAGTGCTGGGTGCTCACCACCTTCTGTAGAACAGTAGAGGCCACCATCCTGTCTGCCTGAGAAGACTAAAGTCTGCCCCCCACCGTTCGTGTGCAGGGAGCAGGGCTGCAGTGAAGGTGGCAGGGGTCAGCACTCACAGCCTGGGTGACCCTACCCAGCCTGCCCAGGGCCCAACCTCTTGCTCTCACAGGATCCGACTGTGGAGGGGTGGGGAATGGGGAAGGGGTTCTCGTGTTGGATCATTGGTCCCCTTGGAGGTCTAAGGAAGGTGTGACCACAAGGAACAGATGGACCCTGCGGGCAGGGCAGGGCTGGGGTGGTAAGACTTGGTGCAGACAGACACAGCCGGGGGTAGAGCACCTGGCCTCCCATGTACAACCGCAGTTTAGGCCTGTGTCTGCAGTGGTCTTCCAGATACTCACCAGGAGGGAGGATGTGGGAGAAGAGGGGAGAGAAGGGGAGAGAACTAGATCAAGTGGACTGGTGGAGAGTAGAAGCCCGATCCCAAGACCAGGGAAGGACAAATCTGGCCATAGCCACCTGGCGATGCTGGAGAGGAGTGCGTGGACCAACCCCCGTTACACACACTGGGATGCGGGGAAGTGGGTCTTTCATGTCACTGTGACATCTCCCACCTACTCTTCACAGCGACCCCCATGGACCCCACCTCCTTCAGCGGTGCGCCCCGCTTCCTCGCGCGACCCAAAGCTTTCGTGGTGTCCGTGGGCAAGGATGCCACGCTGAGCTGCCAGATCGTGGGCAACCCCACGCCGCACGTGAGCTGGGAGAAGGACCGGCAGCCCGTGGAGGCGGGCGCGCGTTTCCGCCTGGCGCAGGACGGCGACGTGTACCGGCTCACCATCCTGGACCTGGCGCTCGGCGACGGTGGGCAGTACGTCTGCCGAGCGCGCAACACCGTGGGCGAGGCCTTCGCCGCCGTGGGACTGCAGGTGGACGCGGGGGCGGCGTGCGCAGAGCAGGCGCCGCACTTCCTGCTGCGGCCCTCGTCCATCCGCGTGCGAGAGGGCGCCGACGCTGCCTTCCACTGCCGCGTGCGGGGCTCCCCGCCGCCCGCCGTGAGCTGGGCCAAGGACGGCCGGCGCCTGGGCGCTCCGGACGGCCCGCGTGTGTGCGTGGAAGAGCGGGGCGACGAGAGCGCGCTGCGCATCCGGGCGGCGCGGGCGCGCGATGAGGGCACCTACGAGGTGCGGGCGGAGAACGCGCTGGGCGCTGCGCGCGCCGCCGCCGCGCTGGTGGTGGACGTGGACCCCGGGGCCGCCGGGCCGCCCGGGGCCTCCACCGCCGCGCTGCTTGCCCATCTGCAGCGCCGCCGCGAGGCCATGCGCGCCGAGGGCGTCCCACCGTCGCCTCCTGGCGCAGGCATGCGCACCTGCACGGTGACTGAGGGGAAGCACGCTCGTCTCAGCTGTTTCGTGACCGGTGAGCCCAAGCCCGACATCGTGTGGAAAAAGGATGGGCAGCCGGTAACCGAGGGCCGGCGACACGTGGCGTATGAGGACGCGCAGGAGAACTTCGTGCTTAAGATCTTGTTCTGCAAGCAGTCGGACCGTGGGCTCTACACGTGCACGGCGTCCAACCTTGTGGGCCAGACCTACAGCTCCGTGCTGGTCGTCGTGCGAGGTGAGCCTGGCCTGCACTGCTTCCCTGAGCCTCACTGCTTGCCCTCTCGCCCCAGGCCAGGGCTCCGGGATCCCGCTCCCAAGTAAATGGGTCGTGGGATTGGGACGACTGTCGTCTTTCACGGGTCTCGGATCCTGATCTGCAGATCGCACAGCTGGTGACCGCAGCCGCTCCGGTCCCAGCGGAGATGTGCTTCGCACCACACTGTCCCCCGTCTTACAGTGCTCGCCCCCACGTCCTCCAGGACCCTGTCAGAACTTCCTCCTCTGCGTTCAGGGGCCCCTTTCCCCGGGACCCATCCTCTCTTTGCCCTTACCCTGGTCACGACCGCCCTTGGGTAGCGGCTTATGGTCCCCACCCTGGAGTCCTGTTTCTCACTCCACCTACCCGCAGAGCCCACGTGACTGTTCCTGGGGCCCCGCCCCGTCCTGGGGTCCTTGTTCACCTCTGCCCGGTCCCCCGCAGAGCCCGCAGTGCCCTTCCCCCGGCGGCTGCGCGATCTGGAGGTGCGCGAGAAGGACTCAGCCACGTTCGAATGCGAAGTGCCGCTGCCCAGCACTCAGGCGTCATGGTTCAAAGAGGAGACGCGGCTGTGGGCGAGCGCCAAGTACGGCATCGAGGAGGCTGGCACAGAGCGCAGGCTGACGGTGCGCGACGTCTCAGCGGACGACGACGCGGTGTACATCTGCGAGACTGCTGAGGGCAGCCGCACCGTGGCGGAGCTCGCAGTGCAAGGCAGGTGGCAGGGCGGGGAGACAGGACAGGAAAATAGGATGCGGGGTGGGTGAGGGGAGGGGAGAGGTCGGGCAGGGGTTGGGTAAGGCGGAGAGGTGTGGGTGAGGGATGGAGAGATTGGGCAGAAGGCTACTTAGTGCAGGGGCAGATGGAATTTGGGTGGTCAGGGAGTGGGCAAAGGGTGGGGGCTGGAAGAGGTGAGGGAGAAGGAGGCAGGGTGCCCATAGGTGGGGAGAGTGGGTGGGAGTGGAGGAGAGGGTGGCCCCGTTGGGCAGGCAGCCATAAGGGTCCTGGCTGAACACCCTCTACCCTTCCTCAGGGAACTTGACCCGGAAGCTGCCCCGGAAGACAGCCGTGCGTGTAGGAGACACAGCTGTCTTCTGTGTAGAGCTGGCTATGCCAGAGGGCCCAGTGCGCTGGCTGCGGAACCAGGAGGAAATCGCGGCTGGTGGCCGCGTGGCCATCAGTACAGAGGGCTTGTGCCACACACTGACTATTTTCCAGTGTGTCCTGGAGGATGTGGGCGAGGTGGCTTTCATGGCTGGTGGCTCCAGAACGTCTACCCAGTTCTGTGTATCGGGTAAGGCAGCCGTGGCCTCCAGAGGCTTCTCTTGTCCTTCCTCAGCTGCCTCAGTGCCCAGCATGTGGCCTGGCGCATCCTTGGCCAGCTGTTGCAGGAAGATTTCAGGCCTGGCTCTGATGGCCACAGGTGTGGGATGGGTCCTGGAGCTTGCAGCGGTCCTGGGGGCCCTGGGCACTTTTGCTGGGCTACTTTAGACTTGAGGCTCAGGGCAGAGCCTCCCCGTGTGACCTCAGCTCTCCTCTCCCCAGTCCCCAGGCGGCCACCTCTGTATCCCCCCATGGACCCTGTGGTGAAAGCCAGGACAGAAAGCTCTGTGACCCTCTGCTGGTCTCCTCCACCCTGCGGGGACCGTCCTGTCACCATTGATGGCTACCTTGTGGAGAGAAGGCAGCTGGGCACCTACACTTGGAGCCGGTGCCACAAGGCCGAGTGGTTGACCACACCTGAGCTCACTGTCTCTGGGGTGGCTGAGGAAGGTGACTTCCAGTTCCGGGTGTCGGCAGTCAACAGCTTCGGCCAGAGTCCCTACCTAGAGTTCCCGGGGACTGTGCACCTGGGTACGCATGGTTTGTCACAGTGTAGAGGTGGTGTTACCCAGGGCCTGGGTCCCTTGTGACTTGAGGGCTTGCAGTTTGGCTGCAACATGTCCTAGTTGTCATATCCTCACCTTCCTAACATGGCCCATCTGTGTGCAGCACCCCAGCTGGCTGTGAAGACACCCCTGAAGGCAGTGGAGGCGGTGGAAGGAGGCGAGGTCACTTTCTCTGTGGACCTCACGGTGGCCTCCACCGGTGAGTGGTTCCTAGATGGGAAGGCCTTGAAGGCGAGCAGCATGTTCCGGATCAGCTGGGACCGCACACGACACACGCTCACCATCCGTGGGGTGCCCCCCAGCCTGCATGGTGCACAGCTCAAGTTCGTGGCCGATGGCATTGAGAGCAGCATCCAAGTGGCTGTCCGAGGTGAGGATGTGGAGCCATTTCCCCTGGGCAGGGGACGAGATGGGCAGGGCTGGCAGGGGTGTGGATGAAGGGATCGATCCTTTTCTTTCTCTCTCCATGTCCCCTCTGCCTTCTGTCATTCCTGTCTTGCCTCTGTGCCTCCTACCCACCCGGCTCTTCTTCCATCTTTGTTCTCCATCCCGCCCCCTTTCCCATCTCATGTCTCATTTCTCCATCTTTCTATGTCTCTTCTCCTGGTGTCTCCTGTCCTCTTCTGTGGGCCCCTCCATGTCCCTCCTCTTCACCCTGTGTCTCTCTTTATCTTCTCTGTTGTCTGTGGCTCTTTGGTACCCCCATCTGTTGTCCTTCTGTCCTTACCTCCATCCATTCCCCAGGAATGACTGCCAACAAGCCTCTGCCACCACCACCTGCCCAGGAGGTGCTGGCCCGGCTGCATGAGGAGGCACAGCTGCTGGCTGAGCTGTCCGACCAGGCTGCGGCTGTGACATGGTTGAAGGATGGCCGTGTGCTGCTCCCTGGCCCCAAGTACGAGGTACAGGCAGTGGCTGGGCGGCGGGTGCTGCTGGTACGCGACGTGTTGCGGGAGGATGCTGGCCTCTACGAGTGTGTAGGCCATGGAAGCCGCACAGCCTACCAGCTATCTGTTCAAGGTGAGGGCCAGGTGCACATCCTTCTGGGACCCCACAGTGTTGGTGGTTCTGTCTGCATTCCAGAAAGGTTCTAGGGGCCAGGGAAAGTTGTGGGTAGGGCTCTGCAGGAGGTAGACTCATTCGATAGCAGCCACGGAGTTGTGAAGGAGAGTGTCCTGGGACTGGGAGCCAGCTATCAAGCTACCTCTGGCTTAGGGTAGACCAATGTCAGAATCCCCTGAGCTTAGCACCTGCAACCTGTGGCCTCAGGGGTCTCTGACAGGTTGTCTGTGTTCTGCAGGCCTCACATCTTTTCTGCACAAGGACACAGCAGGTGGCTGTGTGGATGTGGTGGCTGGGGACCCAGTGCAGTTTGAGTGTGAGACCTCAGAGGCGAACGTTCACGTGTGCTGGTACAAGGATGGCAAGGCACTGGGATGCTCCTACCAGCGCTTCTCACAGGTGGATGAAGGCACGTGGCATCGGCTGGTGGCATCCTCCATCACCAAGCAGGACGAGGGCACCTACTCCTGCCATGTGGGTGAGGACTCTGTGGACTTCAAGCTCCAAGTCTCTGGTGAGAACACTCATGTGTGGGCTGTGCCTGGGCACTTATTTGTTAGGATAGAGAGCAGAGCCAGCTGCATCCAGCACAATGACCAGTTTTTTAGACCTTTGTTTTACTCACAGACAATTTTATTTTGGTTGTAGAAACACGTAGAACTCACATGCATGAGGTGTGACTGAAAAATACTGGGTATATTTAAATAAAGAATTCATTACAGCAAAAGACATACTTGCATTAATCCCTTTTAAAATACTTCCTTTCATTTGAGCTTTCATTCATTCTTGCCACTTTCTGAAGCAGATCTAGAGTCTTCTTTCCTGAGTATCTTTTTTTTTTTGAGACAGGGTCTCGCTTTGTAGTTCAGGCTGGTCTTGAGCTCACTATGTAGCCCAGGCGAGCCTGGAACTCATAGCAATCCCCCTGCCTCTGCCTCCCCAGTTGCTGGCATTACGGGTATGAGTCACCACACCCAGCATAGTGATTGATATGTGGTTACTGGGGATCAAACTAGGGACCTTGTGCTTACAAGGCAGGTGCTGGAACCACTGAGTTAAATCTCTGGCCCATAGTGTCATGTTTTTATGACTCTGCCTTTCTATCAGATGACACTTGATAGCAGCATTCACCACATTTTTGATCATACCTTGAAAAACTTCAAGAGAAAGAACTCCAGAGCTGATGCAGAAAGTGACAAATATGGCTGGGGATTTAGTTCAGTGGTTCCAGTGTCTGTCTTGCAAGCACAAGGACCGGGGTTTGATCCCCGATTAAGCACATACAATACTGGGTGTGGAGACTCACGCCCAGCAGCAATCAGTACCACATACCACAGTGCCGGGCGTGGTGGCTCATGCCTGTAATCCCAGCACTCGGGAGGTAGAGGCAGGAGGATTGCTGTGATGTGAGTTTGAGGCTGAGCTCAGGGCCAGCCTGAACTACAAAGCGAGACCCTGTCTCAAAAAAAAAAAAAAAAAAAAGAGAAAGTGACAAATATGATGGGATGCATGTTGGAAATGTGGGGGTGCGTTTTTTAAAAGGATTCAAGGCAGTGTGTCTTTTAAAATTTAAATGTTTGCTATATTTTCTGTCACCAGTGTATACCTACAAAAGGTCCAAATATTGATAAGAAAGGAAGGTAGGAATGATGGTCATACACTCAGTTTTCTCCCAGCTTTGGGAGAGAACATTTACCTCTGTCCCTGACTCGATCACTCCGTGTCTCTACAGCCCTAACTGGTAACATGGTCCTGGAAACTCACTTGTTTATTGTGCCTGCACTCAGGGCCAGGAAGTTCTACTAAAAAATGATTTTGAAACCCATTTTTTTCCTTTTAAAAATGAAAGCATTGAGGCTGATGGGGCCAAAAAGTGTGTGTAGTGTCCTTGGCAGGCTGAGGGTTGAGTCTGGCAGTGACCAGGGGGCTTCTAGGGTCAGGTGTGATGCAGGGTGGCTGGGGACAGAGCTCTGGGGCCTCTCCTGGCTGCTGGTGTAGCCTCTACCACACTGAGGACAGGGCAGCTCCTCTGCCAGGGGCCTTGGAGCCTCAGCACTGCCTCAAACTGGAGAAATTGGGGACAGGCGTCAGCCTTCTGGGTCTGCTGTGGCGTCATGGTGACATCTCAAGCCTGCCCAAGTTCCCACTGAAATTAGGATGCTCACCTGGGATGACTGAGGCCTCTGACCCAGCTGTGCAAGCTGAGCTTTGCCTCTGGGGACCTCAGTGACAGCCACCCAAGCAAGCAGGATGAGGACACTCTGCTGGGTGGCTCATGATCATGCATCTCTGTCTGTTCCCAGAGCCAAAGGCAGTGTTCACCAAGGAGCAGCCGGCAAACAGCGAGGTGCAGGCTGAGGCAGGAGCCAGTGCTACGCTGAGCTGTGAGGTGGCTCAGGCGAAGACAGAGGTGACATGGTACAAGGATGGAAAGAAGCTGGGTGCTAGCTCGAGGGTGCGCATGGAGGCCACGGGCTGTGGGCGGCAGCTCGTGGTACAGCAGGTGGGCAAGGCGGACATCGGGGAGTACAGCTGTGAGGCCGAGGGCCAGAAGGTCTCCTTCCGCCTGCGTGTCACAGGTGGGTATTAGAGGGCTGAATACAGGGGAACTTGGGTGTTAAGTAATGCTTCCATGCGTGTGTGGACAGTGGGGCACTGGCAGCCTTTGATGTCCAGCCTCTCCCTGGACCTCAGCTCTGCCTAGTAACTCACCCTGTGTCATCTCATCATCAGCCACAGCAGGACAAAGTAGTGCCCTGGGGATGCTCACTGGCCTACGGTACCCTTGGTGACAAGCACAGTGCACTGGGTCTGCCTGAGCTCTTGGCCTCCTATGGGTCATAGAGGATGTGGGGGGACAGTCGACACCCAGGAGTGTGACCTGCAGGGCATGAGGGTTCTCACCGGCTCAACTGCACGGTAAATATGGCCATCCAGGGCTGGGGCAAGACCAGGGCCCACAGTGGTGCACCTTGTGGTCCTCTGTGGCACTGACTGTCTAGATCCACCATCTGTACTGGAGTTCCGCTGTCCCCGGAAGCCCACGTGGGCGTCTGTTCATTCCTCCCTGCTGGCCCTCAGTTGCAGGCTGCTCTGGTCCTCGAGGTGGATGTCCCTCCTGACTATTTTGTCCTGCTGCTCATGGCCCCTTTGGAGTGGGACAGCCTAGGGGAACCATTGTGGGCCTGAGGCCTGGGGGCAGTGACGCAGGGAAGGTCAGAATTCTGTCCCTCAGGAGGAGGACAGTGTTACCCTTTTGGCTGTCCTGACTGTCGTGACTTTAGGTTGTGGCAGGCTTTAGCAGCCCAGGTTGCAGTGGATCTGCAAAGTGTCAGGGGCCAGCAAGGGGCGGCTGCCTGTGGCCATCACACTTGCAGACCTGGGGACAGTAGCCTGGAATACAGAGGGTTGAACCTTGCATGTGGTCACATAGTGCTCTGTTAATCATGTTGGCTTCTATAGCCTTGGCCAGGCCTGGAGGAGTTCTGTGTTCCAGAGGGCTGTTGCTGGTCTTCAATGTCTGACCCTGACTCTCTGTCCCCCTTAGAATCCAAGCTGGTGTTTGCCAAGGCGCAGCCAGCACACAGCGAGGTGAAGACCGAGGCGGGGGCCAGCGCCACGCTGAGCTGCGAGGTGGCCCAGGCAAAGACGGAAGTGACGTGGTACAAGGATGGGAAGAAGCTGGGTGCGAGCTCGAGGGTGCGTGTGGAGGCCACGGGCTGCAGGCGGCAGCTGGTGGTGCAGCAGGCTGGCAAGGCTGACACTGGGGAGTACAGCTGTGAGGCTGACGGCCAGAAGGTCTCCTTCCACCTATGTGTCACAGGTGGGTCCCTCGGTAGGCCAAACACCTGTGCAGGTGACAGAGTCACTGCACTTGTACCCGGGTGCCCCTTGTCCGGATGTGACAATCTTTTCTTGTGTACCTGGTGTTAAGCAGTCAGTCAGTATTCCTGGCACATGATGAGAAACACATTGCTCTTCTGTCGTGGTCCCTCATGGTCACCCTGTAGCTTGTCCTTATCCTGTTCCTGATGGGTGTCTGTAGACCTGTGGCTCTGTAACTGAAGTTGTGTGGTCAGTCTGGGGCCCAGTAGTTTCATCCTCTCCTCTCCTCTCCTTTTCCCTTTTGGAGATGGGGTCTCACTGTGTAGTTCATGCTGACTTGAAACTCACTATATAGTGGAGACAGCCCTTGAGTTCATGGTGATCCTCCTGCCTCGGCCTTTCAAGTGCTGGGATTACAGGCATGTGCCCCCATACCCTGTGCTGCCCGTATGGAGTCTTGGTTTCTCCCAGCGTCGTGGGGCCCTGTCCTTGTCCCCTAGGCTCTAATCACTGCTTCCACCTGGGCTGCTGGCTGCATTTTGTGGTCTCGTTCTTAGAAGTCTTGGAAGGGACCTGGAAGGTCCATGTGAACAGCACTGAAATGCCCCGGGGCTCTGGAAGGGCCAAGCTGGCCTCTGCCCCTCCTCTCCTGGCTCCAGAGCGCAGACGTGCCTGTGTCCTGTTCTGTGGCCTTCAGGCTTCCTCCAGTCACTGGGCTGGTTCTGAGGGTGTCCTGAGTCTGACTTGGTGGGGCTCAGCCCCCTAATAGAGAATGTTTGTAGGTTTGTGTTTTTTGACAAAGAATTTTCAGGTCACATCAGTAAGAGACTAGGGTAGGGCTCTGTTGTGAAGATGTTGGAAGATGCAGACTCCAAGGCCTTACAAGTCAGACCTGGGCATGTGCTGCAGCTCAGGGCATCATGGGTCGGGCATCCAGGGTGAGCGCCTACTGTCGGTCAGGACACCCATTGGCCTGTGTCCCCTGTCCATCCCCAGAACCCAAGGTGATGTTTGCCAAGGCTCAGCCAGCACACAACGAGGTAAAGACCGAGGCGGGGGCCAGTGCCACGCTGAGCTGTGAGGTGGCCCAGGCGCAGACAGAAGTGACGTGGTGCAAGGATGGGAAGAAGCTGGATCCGAGCTCGAGGGTGCGTGTGGAGGCCACGGGCTGCAGGCGGCAGCTGGTGGTGCAGCAGGCTGGCAAGACTGACACTGGGGAGTACAGCTGTGAGGCTGACGGCCAGAAGGTCTCCTTCCATCTGGATGTTACAGGTCAGTGGATTGTAGTCCTAGATGGCGTAGAGGGCCAGTCTGGTATTTTTGCATGAGTTGAGGGTGTTGCTCAAGCTGCGGGCCCTTGTCAGGTTGGTACTCACAATGGGGCTGCAAGTCCTCCAGAGCAGGTCCCAAGGGCCACCTGCCACCCACCAGTAGCATCACTGCGGCAGGAACCAGCCTAGTTTGCAGCAGCCGTGGTTGTGGGGAAGGCAGCTGTCAGGAGCAGGGCTCCTCAGTAAGGGGTGCCGGTTGGCTTCTCTGGCGTGCACCCTCCTCTCCTCTGGGGTGGCTCTTGGTGACAGCTGGTTTCCAGGGTGGTCGCTCCCACGGCAGAAACTTGACTGCTATGAGTGCCCAGATCCCTGGGCTCGGAGGGGCCTGGGTGAGAGGTGTAGTTCTCAGGAGATCACAATGTCCTCCTGGGCTTCTTGGGCCTGGGTTTGGTGGAGCTTTGTACCCCACTAGGAGAGGCATCCTGAGTAGGTGAACATCTGCAGTGCAGCTGCACTGTGGGGGCCTTGCAGACAGTTTATCACCAGGCTGTAGCCCCATGTTGCCCTTGCCTCCTGGACCGCATAGGATGTGTCTTTGATGCTCATAGTAGTGGTAGAGGTGGGCATCGGGTCTAGTGCCATGGAGCACAGAGGCCAAGTGTTGTGGGTGTGTCTCAGCTCTGTGTCCTGACTGCTGTCTGGCCCCGA
This sequence comes from Petromus typicus, assembly GCA_004026965.1. Classification (NCBI taxonomy): domain Eukaryota; kingdom Metazoa; phylum Chordata; class Mammalia; order Rodentia; family Petromuridae; genus Petromus; species Petromus typicus. The sequence goes on along the minus strand of PVIR01026375.1, from coordinate 3,940 downwards.
AACTGTCTGCCTGTCGCTCATGTCGCCTGCAGTGGCTCGTCTTTTCTGTCCATCTGCATCTCCTTGAAGGCTGGAACACCATGCCTGCTTGCTAGCAGAAAGAAGCCCTCATAGGGCCTGGGCTGTGGCACCGTGTCCTAGGTTTCCAAGCCTCAGACTCAAGGGGCCAGGTTGTATGCTCTGCTCTTGGTGCTGCGTGACAGTGGCCTGAGCGGGCTGAGCATGGAGCCCGTGTTGTGACTCCTGTGACACCTGTGCCGTTTGAGCTGCTCATGCTTCCCCTGGTCCTCACTGAAATGACACGCAGTTCTTTCCATCCCCTGGGCTTATCTGCTTCTGGGTCTTGGGCTGAGATGATGTCTGCAGTGTGGGACAGCGGGGACAGCAGTGAGGGTGTGGAGGTGGAGAGAGGGGGTTGTGGTTTTCCGAGGAAAGAGCTTGTGGTTGAATGTGCTTGGGCATCTGATGTGCCTTTCTCTTCATTTGTTTTCTCTGCCCTAACACTATACCCAAGACCTGGTACTTTATGAAGCGATGAGGGTTATTTGGTGGATGTTTTTGGGTGCTGGAGAGCCCCAATAGCATAGTATCAGCAGAGAAATGCAGCAGATACTGGTCAGGAATCGAAGAGACAGCTCTTCTAGGTGGCCCTTCTCTCAGGAGAACTGCACAGCTGCATGAGTGCAACATCCATCTGTTCTCATGGTAGCCCCAAAGACCTGCCACCTCTCCCTGGGTCACATCTGAAAAGTGCCACCACCTCCTGACTGCACCATACTGTGGACTAAGCCTTGGCCTGCATGTTTTGTGAGGCTGTTGCCTCCTTGGTCTGAAGAGTTGGCTGAGGACTCGAGAGGTGGGTTCTTTGGGCAGTGAGTGCTTCGCTTGCACAAAATTCATCCTGTGAAGTGTGCAGCTGGCTAATATTGGGGTTTATGTGGCCACCTCACAGTATGGTTCTGAAACTTTCACTCCACACTCTCCTCACAGTCAGACTTTACCCTCACCCCAGCTGGGCACCCCCCCAACTTCTCTGTCTAGGTTCATGTGGCTTGAGCATTTTATTCAGCATGTGCCCTTGGGTCTGGCTTTGTTCCTGTGTGGATTCTGCTGTGTAAGGTTCATCCTGGCTGCAACAAGGACCAGAAGCCAGCGCGGCTGGTGTTGGTGTGCCTCCCTCTCTGCCCCACCAGTGCTCTTTGCCTGGGTGAGTCACACTGCTGCAGAGCTCATGTGCACACTGTGGGCATGTCTTTGGGTCTCTTGGGCACCGGCCCAAAGTGCAAGAGCATGGGAGATTCTGCATTTACCCTGTCAGGGGTCTGCCATGCTGTCTTGCCAAGCTCCTGTCCACCATGTACGAGGGCTTCAGCTTGTTATCTGCTAGTATCATTGTGGTCCTGGTACATATGGCCTCATATCCATTATGATTTGTACCCATTTAATTTGGATTTCTCTAATGACTCATGATGTTTGGTATCTTTTCAGTTGCTTATTGGCTATTTTTATATTTTCTCTGAAGAAATGTCTAACATCTTTAAAAAGTTAAGTTGACTTTTGTGATTGAATTGTAAGAGTTGTTTGAAATACTTGCTGTTGCTAGACCTTCATCAGATGCATCATTTCCAGTTATTTTCTCTTATTCCCTCTTTCGATTGTGTACTTTCATGTACAAACCTTTTAAGTTCTGTGTAACGCCATTTTCACCTCTTTCCCTGGTTGTGATAGGTGTCCTAAGAAGCTACCCCAGTCCAAAGTCATGAATTCACACTTAGAGTTCCTGCCACAAGTGCTACAGTTGGAGCCTCATGGTTGGGTTTTTCCCTTACCTTCAGTTATTTGTATGAATGGTCTGGGTGGTGGTCCAGCTCTCCATGTGCAGATTTAACAATGTTTGGAAACACATATTTTCCTGCATTAGTTTTCTTTGTACTCTCACTGACCATGAAGAGAAGGGCTTATTTCTAAATTATCTGTCCTATTGCATTTGTTGATGCATCTGTCCTTGTACCAGTGCCACACAGTCTTTCTTGATCTGTACTGTGAACTTTTGTTTTCAGTGAGTGTCCCCTCTCCACACCTACCATAGGCACCAGTGTGATGTTTCTGTGTCCCCCCTGCACGCTGATGGGAGCCGCCACCCTCCACGTGCTTCCCCATTTCCCAGACTCCACTGGTGGCCATTCAGCGTTCAGTCCACTCTGAGCTGCAGCCATGAGAATGTGTGTGTGTCTGGCTTACTTGACTTAACCTAAGTTTGCTGCACGTGGCAGAGTGTTTTCTTCAGGGCTGAATGCCACCCCATCACCACAGCTTCTTCATCTGTCTACCTGGTGACGGCATCCAGGCTGGTCCCACATCTTGCCTGTCATGGGTGATGCTGCAGTGGACAAGGTGTGGAAGGAGTACTTGCATGCTGATTGTGTTTCCTTTGATGTGTGCCCAGGAGTGGATTGTAGAATTGAACTGGGACTCTGATTTTAGTTTTCCAGGGAACCTATGTGTGGTGTCTGTAGTGGCCATGCTAACTTACATTCTACTACCAGTGCGTGCAATTTTATGTTTTTTTCCCCTCGTAATATCCTCCTCAGCTGGGATGAGATGGTATGTCACTGTAATTTTGATCATATTTCCCTGATGGGTAATGATGCTGAATATCTTTTCATATATTTATTGGCCATTTGTAATTCTTTTGAGAAGTGATTAGTCAGCTCATTTGCCTTCTTTAAATTAAATCTTTTTTTATAAAAGTCTTTTGAGTTCTTTATTATTCCCAGTATTAACCCTCTGTCAGTGAACAGCTGGCAAAGATTTTCTACCATTCTATAGGTTGTCTTTTTACTCTTTTTTTTTTTTTTTTCCTTTGTGGTTCAGAAACTTTGATCTATTGTTTCTTTTGTTTCCTGTGCTTTTGGAGTCATATGCAAAATCATTGCCTATTACAAAGTCTCTCTCTTTTTTTTTTTTTTTTTGTAGTACTGGGAATTGAACCCATGGCCTTCATACCTTGCTACATTCTCAGTCATTTTACTATTTTTTTTTTTTAGGTTTTTTGAGACAGGGTCTCACTTTGTGGTTCAGGCTGGCACTCAGCTCAGCCTCAAACTCACATCACAGTAATCCTCCCGCCTATGCCTCCCGAGTGCTGGGATTACAGGCGTGAGCCACCACGCCCGGCATTGTGGTACATGGTGCTGGTTGCTGCTGGGGTGAGTCTCCACACCCAGTATGGTATGTGGTTACTGGGGATTGAACCGGGTCCTTGCGCTTACAAGACAGGTGCCGGAACACTGAGCTAACTCCCTGGCCCTTGAAGGCCTGTCTTTTGATTTTCTGTGTCTTTCATCCCTGCTCTGACCTTTATTCTCTTCCTTTTTTCTATCTCTGGGTTTATCTTGCTTGTTTCTTAGAGTTCCTTAAAGTATAAATTTAGCTTATTCGCTGTGGTCTTTCTGCTTTTACAACACAGGCCTTCTCGGTGAATGTCCTTATGAAAATTGCCTATGTGCATCTTGAAAATCTTACTATATTGTTTTTATTTTCATTCATTTAAAATTTTTTGTAAGACAAGGTCTCTCTGTGTAGTTTAGGCCAGTCTTGAACTCACTATGTAGTCCAGGCTTAGCTTGATCTCTCGGTGATCCTGTGACTTCAACCTCCTGAGTGCTGGAATTATAGTGTGTACCACTGTACTTGGCCTTAAAGTATCTTCTAATTTTCTTTTAAGAATATGGTTTTTAAATCCATATATTTTTGAATTTTCCATCTGTTATTTTATTTTATTTTTTTTTAGGTTTTTGGAGACAGGGTCTCGCTTTGTGGTTCAGGCTGGCCCTGAGCTCAGCCTCAAACTCACATCACAATCCTCCTGCCTCTGCCTCCCGAGTGCTGGGATTACAGGCGTGAGCCACCACGCCCGGCACTGTGGTATGTGGTACTG